>CAJNOQ010000116.1:0-73149 GCA_905250885.1 Didymodactylos carnosus
CCGTATGGACTCAAATTTTTGAGTCCAGTCCAGTCCATGGACTAAAAAAGTCTAGTCCAGTCCAGTCCGAGTCCATGAAATCCAAAAAATCTGAGTCCAGTCCAGTCCACATGGACTGGACTGGACTGGGCTATGGACTCAGTCCAGTCCATACGGAGCTCTGTGATGTACATTAAATGCGGATTCTATAGCAGAAAGAGCGATCCTTAGTTCGTCACCCTCGCTCTTCTACGTATGCTTTAATCATGAGTACTCGTTCTCAACGAATTTCCAGAACCATACGATAGTTAAGCTTCATACTTTGGCTAGATAATCTACAGACACTGTAGAGTCTTTGATGGGAATTTGAGGTCAAAATGATGCTCCTAGATTGAGTTATGAATTTTTTTCGCAAAGAACGCCGAATTTTCAACAAAAAAAACGATCCTCGCTCGTAAAATAGCTGTATTTCACTGGCCGTTAACAGCTAACTCACGAAATTCATACCATAGATAGGATAGAGTCGTGGCTACATTTGAGTAAAAAGAAAACGTTTTCATCTAAGTGTACGACCCGATTCCTAGAAATAACTAAAGTGTTCTGGGGATTCTTCCACCTTCAAATCTTTTTGGTGTTAGTTTGTGGTTTACGACTAGCGTCGAGAAGAGCGGAGCACGGCATAACTCGCACAGTCAAATGTATCTTTATTAGAAAGTAGACATCTGTTATTGTGTTGGTAAACTATCATTTGTAGCAGTGAAGTGGAATGTCCATGACAGAACAGATGAGAAATGACGCTTCTAAAACATGAATGACGCATTTTGATGACCGACATTAATTTCACCTATTTGGTAATTTCAACTGTAGTAATTTCACCTATAGATGAAATTACCTGTAGGTGAAATCAATGTCGGTCGCGTTAATTTACATATATATCAATGAAATACTTTATATTTTTACATTTTAGCATTATATTACCTGTTCTCATTTTTTTTGTCGTTTTAATAAGAACAACTTCGTTTTGTGACTTTTCTGTATTCTCAGTGTGCGCCCAAAGGTATGTTCATCAGTAAATATATTCATAAAGATCTTTGTTTCTCTTGGTACGAATCAGACATTTTTCATCTACCTAGGTCAAAGAATCTTGCTGTAGGATCATATAAGATTCTTGTACGATTCCGTCTGATTTCGTAAGATTCGTATAAGAATATGTAACATTCTGTAAGAAACATCGAAACTAATTCCTGATATAAGATCCTATAGTAAGATTTCATCAGATTTCGTAAAATTCTTGTATGATTTTATAAGATGAATCCATTTCTATGATTCCATAACATCTTATAAGATCGTGTAAGATCTTGATCTGATTTTTTGACCTGGGTAAGCATACATAATTTCTATTCAGAAGATACTATTAGGCCTTTTTCTATTCAGTGGGTTTGATTGCACCAATTTTTCATGTTCTACTGCCTTTCAATTATTGAACAATTCAAGAACAATCTTTACAGTGTGCAAATATGCAGATAAGAGAGAGGAATTAAAACTCCAGTCTTGAATTTTACTGTCAACGATATTTTTCGCATGTCGAACAATTCAGATGTATCATGCGCTGAAAAATGTTAACGAGATGTATATGACTCAATCGTTTCTACCGTCTAAAGCTCTGTACTAACAACGAATGGAAAAAAAGTTCGAAGTGCCCAGGTCAAAGAATCGTACTATGATCGTATCTGAATCAGACAAAATCGTACCAAATCGTATGAAAATCATATATGAATCGTGGTATCTGATTTGTCCTCTGGATCGTATAATAGGATCGTACAAGATCATATACGATCATACAACTTCGTATGAAATCGTACAGTACGGGCCAGACGACAAATCAGGTACCACGATTCGTATGTAGATCGTACATAATCGTATATGATTTCGTACGATTCGTATACGATCTTGTACGATCAGATAGTACGATTCGTATACGATCTTGTACGATCAGATAGTACGATTCAATCACCTGGGTGAATAAGTCAGACGCTTGAAACGACTTATTTATTATTACACTTTATACAACTGAATTTTTTATAGTGTATTGGTATATTTCTTCTGTTAATTGAAGACTGACAGTCTTCAATTAGCTTAAAACGCATGCAGTTACTCAGAAAAAACTTTTACTCAAAAAATGCGTTACATTACTGAAAAGAAAATGTTAGTTACTCAGTAGACTCTCCACCCCGCACCAAAACTTCTATCGAAAACGCTGTCGCCCGGTCCCGTGACTTTAGGAACTTATGTCTGCGAACGACCTTCCATGCAGTGTTTTTAATAGGAATTTTAAGCAAAATGGGTTTTCACAGTTTACCACTGCATTTTTCATGTTTTCCCTGCTAAAAACAAGGTGAAAATCGAGTTTTCAAAGTGGAAACCCATTTTGTTCAAGCGAGACCCATCGACTAACTTCTAGCGACATCTATCCACGAACTAGAAAAAAATCTTTTTTCTCCCTACATCAGTAGATATTTTCGCCATCTTTCTGAAAATTTTCTTTCTCTTGGTTAAAAAAAATTTTCTATTCTGCTCTCTTATAATTGGCTTATCTATGGCTTATCTGACGGTTATTTTTCCGTATTTTGCGCACAGATATAGTCAGTGTTTCTAACATTACGCGTACGCCTTTGTTCCAAAGCGTACGGTACGCGAACTAAATTGAAAACACGCTTTGTATTAACCAATAGAAAAAGACAGAACGATAAAATCCACGAATTACCACGCTTATGTACGCGCTGCTCAAAATTCTCATTAGAAACCCTGGATATAATAACGATTTTGTAAGACTCGAGAGTAACGTAAAGTCAAGGGGAAAAATTTTCGTGCTATTTATTGTTGAGTGCAACTGCAAAACTGGGCGAAAACTTGAGCTTCCTAAAACGACGTCGCAAATCAGAGTGGCAACGGAAACAACTCATGAGATTTTTTTGCGTTTGGAACAGCGTCTGTAGAGATTGTAGATCACATCAAACTTTTAGCGACATATTTCCGATAGAATGATGATATTTAACGTGGATACGACAATATTCTATTTTCAATCATTCTCTTCTAGATCAAATGGCAACCAATAGTCGAGGAGTATATCATCAAAAGATATATTTTTTATTTTTCATTCTTTTGTTTAATCTATTCTATTTCAGAGATATGGACAACCACGAGATAAAACTATTCAATTATCTAAAGCCTTATCATGGTTACTACGTCATGCCGTAGAAGAACAAGGTTTAACATTTCAACCGGGTGGCTATGTTTACGTGTCGGATGTTTTAAAACATCCATCATTTCAATCTTATACATTAGATGATGTCCATAAATGTGTTGAAACAAATGAAAAAAAACGTTTTGGATTAAAGACAGATGAACAAGGACAAGAAATGATTCGAGCACATCAGGGACATAGTATAGATGTACGATAGATAAATATACATTGTTTACAAATTTAGACTCTTACTTCCACCTTTAGGCTCACGTTGATTTAAGAGAAATAACGGATCCTCATGAATTTCCTACAGTTGTACATGGAACATATTTAAGACATTGGCCAAACATTGGTCAAGGGGTAATGAACTGTTACTGGAATATATCATTGTAACTGGCTATCTATTTTTCTCTCAGGGTCTATCAAAAATGAATCGAACGCATATCCATTTTGCTCCGGGTATGCCAAGAGACTCAGGTGTTATTAGTGGTAAGTGTATGCTCACTGTCACAGCTGATAATAGTCATTTATACCTTTTGTCCTCAAGGTATGCGTTCAAGTGCACAAGTGTTTATTACAATCGATATGGAAAAGGCCATGAACGGTAGTAAACAGAACATGCATATCTGTCATATGTATTTTATATAAAACTCTTTTCTGTAGATGGCTATAAATTTTATGTATCAACCAATAATGTTATATTGTGTCCGGGAAATTCTCAAGGATATTTACCATCTGAGTATTTTAAAAGTACCATAGATAAAAATGGTAAACTTGTGTGAGATACTGTATATGGTGGATGGTTGTATACGATTATTTATTTAATTTTAGGTAAAGTTTTACATTCTCAATTACCTGCAACCACTACTCACGTTTAATTTATGTGTTGTTGATATTATCGTATGTTCTCTTGGTTTAATTTATCTTCATACGTATTTATAAGGAAACAAAAAATAATTCTTTAGTCAAAGAGAGAAATGTGACGTCAATGTGCATCAATGGCATAACGATGCATTGGTATCAAATCTATGGCAGCCAAGCGATGAAAAAAGAAGTTTTAAATATCTTGAAGTGTGTGAATATCATTTTGATGTCGTTCTTATTCATAATCAGGAGTGCGATTTCACCTGAAATATTTGGCAAAACCTGAAAACCACCTTACTTTTGGACAAAATATCTGAAATTTCCAAAAAGTTTTATACTAAAAATAATTTTCTTCGATTTCTACAAAAACTAACATATCTGCAGATCCTACTCTAAATAAATGACTAAGAATCCTGCAAAGAATTCAAAATTAAAACTGTTTTTTATAATCGCATTCGATAAAGCGTTCAAAGTTATCCATAAACCCAAGTTTTTAAACCTTAACAACCTAAAATTGAGTAAGTTATCGACTTTATACAAAACGGCCCTTAAAAAAATTGAAGAAGTAGACTTTTTTCATATTCTTATTTATCCTTGTTCTATTCCCTATTTTAAAAATCCGAGTTACACATGAATCGAACGGGCAGAAAAAACTGAACAAGTCAGGCAAGTTTCAAGAGGCTCAAGTCATAAGTTAATGATAAAAAAATTCGAGTTATTCAAATTATTTAGGTTACGAAATTTGTTTTTTTTTCAGTAAAATAGCTACTTACCACGCAGCCAAATCCTGCTATACTAAAACAGTTTTAACGCAGTTTATAGAGCAATCAATTTTCTACAGAATGAGCTACTTTACATTGAAATGGGACCCAGAATGAGTTCAAAAATGAGCTACCAGAATTGGCACCATTCATCAATTTTTTTAAAACTTTAGTTTTGGACTCCAACTATTTCGTTCTCAAAGAAAATGGATATTGAAAGAATTGATCTGGAACTGCGAATTCGCCTTTGTTGTAGTTTGTAATGCAAGGAGTTTCGTGATTTGTTCTTAGACAAAAGAAAATAATAAAGAGATGATGAATTTTAAAAATGACAGAGCCATATTCGATCAAAGGTCAAGAAAAGAGAAATATGTTTGTTTTAATTCTTATCAAGTTTACCACTGTCTTGCAATACTGCCTAAGCATTTATTCATTCGAACAAAGTCAGAAGCGATCTGATACTTTAAAAACCAGAAGTTTTATTATATAAGAGAGAAAGTTGTGAATATATCGATTAAAGATGCCCAAGAAATACTTTATACCACAATCAGAAAACAAACTAGATGCCAACTGCGCTCTGCAAAGATTGGAAGCCGACTGAGCTTGTGAGAAGCAAGAAACGAAATTGTAAATATTAAGAGAATAAGAATCTTAGTAAGTCTCTACTGCATTCATGCCATTGACGGCAAGCGTTCGCTATCTCTATGTATAACATTCCCTTCTCTTTTAGACTAGAATTAAACACGTGTTAATTATCTCGATCGTGGAAAGTTTTTTAATTCCCAACTTTTGAGTGACTCTGTTTAGGGCATATACCTGAGAAAAGTACAAAGGGTAACGCAAAAACAACCTCGGTTGTGTCGTATTCAGTATAAGTTTTATATTCTCTTTTTTGTCCCAGTTTTCTATGATTTCAAGTTATCGAGATCGATGGGAGAAAAACACGCTCGAGGTGTAGAGAAAAAAAGAAAGAACAACATGCGGATTCTGCAGAAAAGCAATAAGCCGACAGTTCACTACGTTCACTCAGTCAGCTTAATAAAGTTTTTGACTCAATCCCCATTGCGATAGATCTTTTTCAATTCAGAAATATCTAGTGTTAATTTGAAAGGATTTTTCTATGGTAGATAAGAAATATTAGAACTAGAATACATTAATGTTCTTGACAAAGTGTTATGGTGTTATGATTGGTGTGACAGAAATGCTGAAGTTTTACATTGTATTAACACGCTGAAAGCAGTGTACTGTTGGCCTTGTGTCCCTTAGGAACAAAAAAGTAGAGTACCATGAACACTTTTTCAAAAGAATTGCTCGATGTGACGAATGAAACTGTTTTTTGGCCTCTTGAATTTTTTTGAAAAAACATGAAAAAGGTTTAGACACTCATCTGAAAAACTTGGCAGGTATTTTGAATTTTTTATTCTCACCCCTGGCCAAAGAAATATTGGACTTGTCCATCGAAAATTGACTTGAAAACCTTCCTATCAGCATATAGTATTAGCGTTTTGAGAGCAACATTCGAATAATAAAAACCATATTGACAGATAGTCAGTTTCGTACATGGGAAAGTCTATTAAGGGTATCCCTGCCATCCCTCCCCTCTTTTTTGACTCTGTTGCCAAATGCGGCGCATACGTCCGATCGAGCTCAAATTTATAGCAAAGATAGAACATCGAAAAAGAAAATCGATGTATTTCTGGAGTTTTCCAGAAAACCCATATAAGAACATCTCAGAAAATTCTGGACAAAAATACATCGATTTTCTTTTTTGATGTTCTATCTTTACTATAAATTTGAGCTCGATCGGACGTGTGTGCCGCATTTGGCAATAGGGTGAAAAAGAGGGAGGGGACACCCTTAACTGAATACTGTTCTGCCACTATGTTAACATGTATGCACTACAAACTATTTCTAGTCTTATGTGATTGTATATGGATTACGAGAAATCAATTTCACCCACTAAGTTTTTAGAGTACTTATTGTAATAGTCGCATTGATTTCTTCAGATCAATGTCTATTGAAGATTACGTGAGCGGATATGTACTGTATATGACGTGTATAAGTAAGCACTAAAACTATCCTCATTATACTGATGTCAGGAAATAGATATTTGTTAGTAGGAAGACAAGACGGAAAAGGTAAAAATGTAATTATAATCACGATAAAAAAATGTTTCGAGTATCTCTTATGCTAGAATAGCTTAACCGTTAAACAAGATACACTAAATAAATTTACGTGTTATTGTACATATTTTAATGACAAAATAATCATTAAAAAGTTTGACACTTTTGAAAAAGCTGCAGATTCAATACCCGTTGATTAGTGGCGGCGCCAGGGGTAGGCTGAGCCCAACCACCCAAAAATTTGAAAGTAGAGTACTCACTAGCAATAGTCACGTAAAAATTCTTGTAGAAAATCTCTTTTATCACAAGCAACGATCTGACTCCAGAAGCAATTAATAATATAAGGGTTTATCCACTGCACAAGAATAAGTTCCTATCGTCGATAGTGTGTTCCTCATTCTTGCTGAATTATGGCTGAACGAAGTGCAAACAGAAAAGAGCAGCAATGCGAAACTGCTTCCATTCAGCATTGCCAATACTGATGCAGTTGTAGTAGCGTTTTCATTCAAAAAGGGGACTTTTTTAGAATTTCAAGTGAAAATAAAACCCGGATTAACGGCCTTTTCGAAACATTCTTGATTTTTGTGTGAAAATACTATCAAAACTGAAAACGTCAGTGGACAAGTGCGCTCATACCTTCAAGTAAAAAAATACAACATTCACATAGATCAGAAATCGGATTTTCTAGGAATACGCTTTAACAAAAGAACTTTCAACTCACTCTTTTTCAGTTTCTATTCATGTAACTTTGTTTCAGATCTTTCTGCATGGACCAAAAGGGCAGAAAAACCCTGGATCATTTTTTTACCACTTCTTCAGTAAAAAAGCAAAAAAACAGATTCGTCACTAGTTCTTCTAGCGATGTGATCACATAATGAAAGCAGAAAACATTGATTCTTCGTCAGCCATTAGTACAAATGAAAGAACCGAAAACAGCTTGTCGTCGGCATCAGATTTTTCTTCAACTTCACTCACATCTACACCATCAAATATAAATCTAACACCAAACGACCCTCCAGCACAGCCGAAACTATCTCCCTACAGAAAAAACAACAATAACAGATCTTTTCAACATTCATGGTATTCGAAATATAATTGGATAGAGTACTCAAAAGAACGTGTTACCGTTTACTGTTATTATTGTCGTCATTCTGGAAGCTCAAATGCTTTACTTTCTCGAGTATTGAAGCGAATTTGTTGAAAACGGTTTTGACACCACCTTTTGTGGATTATAAAACAAAATTACACTACCTCTGAACGGATTTTTGAAAAATTATGGGCTGAGCCCAGGCACCCGAACAATCTTGGCGCCGCCACTACCGTTGATAAATCAAATACGCAATTTTATAACGAATTAAATCTTGCGTCTTTAAATCATAAAGTGGAAACTTTTAAACGCAGTTTTGCTGTTACCAAAATAGTGTGCAAAAGGGCCTATAATTCTGTCGCCCACCTGTTATAAGTATATTTTAACATTCAGCTATGTGACTTAACTTCGCGAAGAAACATATGGATGCTTATATTACAGAGTCTCTGCTAAAAAGAAACATCAACAGGCGATGTGGGCAGATAAGACAATTTGCTTGCCCAAAACATTTTCGTATTTTCTGCATTGGAACTATGTCAGGGGGCACCCAGGAACATTTTCTGACGCTTAGTTTCGAGACGGCTCTTGGTCGGATTTCTGAGACCTGAGGGACCCTACAGGGTTTCCAGAAATTTTTTTATTTTTGTTTTCGCTCGAAGCCATCTAGTCATATAGAGTCGGCTATACTGATCACGAATATCACTTTTAAACTTTCCGTAAGTATTTTGAGACGTCAGGAAAAACGTTTTACTGAAACAGGTCTTTCGCTGAAAAGCAGGATTTTGGGGTTCTTTTATCCATACTTCTAGTGGGAAAATACTCAAAACCATTGTACAATTAAACATGTTCTATTTAATGCAAAAGGAGTCAGATTTTTCGAAAAGTCTTCAGTACCCGATAATGCCAGAATACTGCAAAATCTCAAAAATCTAGTTTGTGCGGCCCGCCAGTGGTCCTGAAGCCAGGCATGCTGCAACGAAAACTTTGCCGCAAACCAAAACTTTTCAAGCTCTTTCTGATGGTGGAGTCAAAACTTCGAAAAAATTGGTGCGTCAAGTCTCCAGAAAACCTTTCCATGATTCTTCAGGATTTGAAGCAAACTAATTTCACCATCGTGATCAGCACATTTGATTACATATTTAGACATATCTTTGGGAAATTTTAGGTTTTACAGCTTGCGAGGAAACGTTATTTAACTTTGCATGTTAATTTAACATGCAAAGTTAAATAACATTGTTAAAACATGTCTTCTACTTGTACTAAGAATTGAATACTTTTCACGCATTGACTTGAATTAAGAAATATTTTTAAACCTCTGGGAATCTTGGGAGGGTCTTGAAAAAACCTTTTAGGTTTATATTTGATTACAAAACTTACACATCAAATCAGAGAATAATTCATCATATCAAAATTGCGAGTTGCCAGAAAAAATTTTGCGGGAAAATGATCAGCATGGTCAATTCAAAAGGAACAATATTTTATCTACTCTTCGCCATCTTTAATCATTTTTAGGCTTGGTAGTCTTCTGTGAGTCAGAATAGACAACTCTATTGTGCAACTATCACGTGCTACTGAAGTACACTGAATCGGCAAAGGAGTTGTTTATTTGTCGTTTTGTCGATGGAAGCTTCACTATCGACTAACGGCTGTTCTGTCAGTATGATTTTTGTACAAACTCAGGCATATTACATTAGTTTATGTTAGTACACTGCTTCCACTCTACTGTCATTGCGCACTCTCTGAGCAGAACAACTTCACGGTCGTTAGGATTTTTAGAAAACCCGGTTTTTCAAAAATCAGAACTTTGAGATCAATTTTCTCAGAGATAAAGCATCAATCAACAACAGATGTTTCATGATTTTGAAGTACTCACCATATACATCAGCACTGGGTATGGGGACAGTCTGTAGAATTTGTAATGGGCCAGCGAGAGGGAGCGGAAGTTAGTGAAAATTGAAAACTAGTGGTCAGTGTTTGCTCTACTATTCAGTCTAGCAAACAACTGAAGTCCCTTGGTTTTCACCATTAGAGAGATAAGAGATTGGGAATTCTAAATCATACTTTGGTGTTAAGGTTTCATTTTGTCTTCATCGAGATATCTGAATGGGAAAAACATCAAAAATCGCGTTTTTATACAATTTTTCTTAAAAAGCCAGAACACCGGAGAAAAATCCTTTTGCTATAAAAGGTGTTCATATTGGAGAATGTTCATATGGAGTAGTATTTATAAACTCAGTCAACTAGACTAAAGACTAAAGTCAAGGGAATTAGTTTCGTTTTGATTAATGTAGTACATTATGTTATGACCGTAGCATAGGATATGGTGAGTGTTGCTAGAACTATTTTGATTTACTTTAAACTAAAAAGTTGAAACTGATGATCGTCATTCATGTACGATTGGAAAATATTGCTAAATAAACTTGTGCGATTTTAGGCTATCAGTTCAGAATTTCTATTTGATTTTACACTTTATAATAGAGCCAACTTTTTTAGAGAAATCAGTTGTATTCAGACTACAATTCAGACGCCTTAATTAATGAGAATAATGTCCTTACTTTATCTATACACCATAATTTTATAATACAGATACTAACTGCTCTTTTTTTAAGTTTAAATTTATTTATTTAAAAAACGCTAAATCTTTTTACTATGCACATACCAAACAAGGAATTGAAAGCGAGAAACCTCACTACTGTTTCTGTATAAATTGAGCCATATCATGCAGTTCTAATATTTTCGACGGTGAGATAAACGATGATTTTTAAAAGTGCTATTTGTATCTGATGCGACAGGTGCAATTGGTTTTGAACTATTCGTTCTTATTCTTTCGCCAAAAAACTGACTGTAACTAACACTGTGTTGTTTTACATTGCCTTCTGCATCAGTAACATTTACTTCTTTATAGTACATTTTTTGATTACCCTTTTCAACTTCTTTAACACATGTACTAATTTTATAATCAGGATTTCGTTTATCCACGTTTACAGTGCATTTTGGTTCAATATTATCGAATGTTGATGGATTTTTATTAACAATATTTGTATTAAAATCAAATTGTTTGAATATGTCATTCCATTGTTTTTGCATTCTAACCATAATCGATGTTATCATATCATATATTGTTTGATTTCGATTGAATAAATTAGGAAATAAACGATTTTTATCATAACGAATTTCATCTGTATCTGACCAGTAACTAGGTCGATTAAAACGTTGTTCAAAACGATTTTGATTATTTTCAAACCATAAAGGATTATTGAACCAACCATTGACAAATGTTACAACAAGTAGAAGAAAAAGAATTAAAATTTTTTCGAAATAAAACATTATGAATTTTTAATCTAAGAAGAGAATGATGATGAACTATAATTGTACGTCAGAATAAATGATACGTTTATATGTTTTTGTTTATATAGAAGATAATACCAAATAAATGTAGAAAAGACTAGAAAATGGCAGAATCTTATCTATATCTCTATAGTGGAATATAATAACGCATAAAAAAAAGGGAAAAGAAATAGTATTTACAGAATTAATAAGAGGAGAAAAAGAAGAAGATAAATATTCTATAACACAACTTTCATAGTGTAAGAATGTATGTATGTACAATCATTCATATGTTTATCTCGTGATAATGGTTAAAAAATAGATGAATTGCGCACTTGTTAATAGTTGAAAAAACTGAATACCTGATACTTATAAACTAATCTACCTTTTACCTATCATGCTCAACAAAAATCAAAAATTTATTGCTGTTGTCATTGAGATAGTATGAACTATCGTAAACATCGAATTCATTTCTATTAGCAGATTCTGTCGAAAAAAAATTAACATTTTGCTCACAGATATATTCAATAAATTTTTTATTTGATCTTCATCTTAAGCGGAACCATTGTATATATAACAGATGGATTATTTTTCCAACAAAAAAAAAATGAGACCTTAATTTCAAGTCAACTATACTGTTGTCTGAAAAACAGGATAATAATTGTACTCTCGTTAGTTTTTAAAAATGAAAAATAAATAGGAATATAATGTATCGTGTGATGTTGTGAAAGAAATACAATAGTTCATTCCATCTGAATAGCCACAAATAAATTCTAATTTACTATCTCTAACCTTAAGAATTATCAGCCAATCAGCTTTATAAAAGTTGTTAACATTTTTTCTCTGTCTTTTTTATGTCTGCTGGGAAGACTTGTATAAAACTGTCATTTACAGAGAAGAAAAAAAAAGGAGCGAAAACTATTCGCATCGTTTTCCAGAGAATAATGTATCGATTAAATCCAACCGCTTCACAGTCTTTTTTTTTCTCTTTTCAATGTTTTTTTTATGGTAATCCTAGTTTTCATTTTCTCCTTTTTCCAGTTTTGCAACAATGAGTTTTAACTGACTGTGTTCTTCTCTCATCGAGCTGCTCTATAAAGATTTTTATTTTGTTTTTTAGCGTGTTACAGATACTAGAATGAGTTGTGTTAAATTACTGAACATATAATTAGTCCACGCTCAAAACTGACAATCGGAATTATAAGTGATTCTATTTTTAGTATCAGACCCTTCCAGAGGTGAGCGATGGACGAGGATCCTCGTAAGACTAATTACTATTTTTTCTCTAATGAAAGATGTTTTTCCACGTTTATAATTTTTCTTTTTTTTCTTGAACAAATTCATGCGTTATAATTATAATCAAGAATGTAAATAATTATATTATTTTCCTTTCTCGGTCTCTTTTTTTCATTCGATAGATCTACCTCTTTGTTCTATAATTATGGCATCAACTGCGGCTATATCGTCACTGTCGTCGATCACGTTTGACATACACAGTATTAAAATCCTTTTAAAGAGAAATAAACTGAAGCATAAAATCGTTGGTAATATGAAAGTTAAAGATAATACACTTTGTTAGAAGAGATCTGGTTTGCCGCCTCTGAAGAATGAAGAAACGAATCTGTTTGATATTATACAACACTTTGTATCATGTGAAATATGGAAAATTTTTATTGACGATGGATGAGGCGACGACGAAGCAGAAAACTTACGAAGCGATCCTGGCGAAGTAGATTTTTCGAAACTTGCCGAGGTACCGGCGATGGTGAGGCAAGAAGTTTGCGATGAAGCTAAAGATAGTCCATCGCCCACCGCTGGACTCTTCGCCATCTTGCTATTGATAAAATGATGCAGCAATACTGTCACACAGCAACAAATAATACTGACAGACATATTTTCTTGTAAAATGCTCATTACGAACGTATAAATATAATAATCGTTCCTTCTCATGTCATTAAATTAATAAATCCTCATTCTATTGTTCAAAATGCGTTCGTTTATGAACAACAGTGTTCAATAACAGATATTTTTAAATAAATTTTACCATTATATACATTATTTCGATAAACGTGCGAATGAATGTGACATAAAGCACTTGAAGCTTTTACAAATAACACCTATTTTATCCTTCAATGGCGTTCACTCTAAAACATTTATAACAGTTCTCATTGATTATTAGCAATAGCGTGGTAGATAGTAATTGAATAGTGAACTTTCCAGTGAAACAACGTGTAAATGTAGAAAAATAGCTGAAAAGAGAAAAGGATTTTTCGTCAAATTTCAAAAATTTTAAACCCTAAAAAGCCAAATTCTCCCGTAAGACTGATTTTTTGCTGTTCGATAACGTTTCTCCAAATTGAATTTCATGCCATTTTCCAGAAAAACACATTGAAGGTATGACTAAAAATGAGTTACAATGATTACCACTAAAGTTAATAGATATAACCATTTTGTTGAAATTATTATTGTTGATATAAACAACATTTATTTAGATAAAAACGAGTATGGGTCATGTCGAACGATGTATTCGTGCTTATATTCATAGTCCAAAATGTCGAACTATTTTCAACAATTCTAGGTCTTTTTCGATGATGATCGTCTTTTCCGCTGAAACGAATCGTTTTGAAGATCACTTGGATTTTTCTGGTGCCTTTATTGTGCTGACCCGTTTCCAAACTCTAGCGTTTCGTTTGATCTCGCCTACGGCTTGATTATCTCGAAATTCTTGGGTTACCATGACATAGCGTAGCTGATTTACTTTCTCTTAGGCTTTTTCTTCTTTTTCTTGTTTTCTTCATCATCCTTTTCGGTTAGATCTTTAAAACAGTGTTTGTCAGCGTAACAAACAGGCTGTCAATTCGTTCGTATAAATCTTTAATGCATCACGCCACCGTACGTATCTGAGAGATGGATGTAAGATATACTGAATTTGTCTCGATACAAAATGGCATCGGCGACAACATCGAGGCTATAGAAACTCTTCCTTTTCGCTTTCTAGGTTCAAGTTTATTAAAGCGAAGAAATTTGCTGTTGTCGCAAACCTCGTCGTTTACGAGACAGCAAATATTTCTAGCAGTCATATGCTGTTCTTGAAGAGCACTTAAATGGTAGTGTGATTCATTCTTTACCCTGTCGCAAATCAATAAACAAGATTTTATTCTTAGGTCATCTGATTGCGCGAAAAATTTTGAATATTTAAAAGAAGATTATTGTACAGATTCCTACTATAAAGCACTTAATTGAGATTTTTATTTTTTTTAGAAAAATCAACGTTTCAGTATCGTTAAACGCGTATTTTTGTTATTTTTCTACTTTTCAGTTCTATTTTAAATATATTTTATTTTCATTATTTTTCTCTTCTCCTTTCTAGTTAAAACATGTTAAAATCTGTTATTTCTATTTTTCGCTTCATTTCAAAAGCAAGTCGTGACTAATTTCATTCATTTCGTTTTCACCTATTCAAGTCCATCCTTGATTTTGTCTATCATTCTTATTTGCCGAGCGTCATCAAAAGTTATACTTATGGAGCGCATCTTTTACTGGAAAATCTAAGTTTTTCTTTTGGATACAATCCCAAATCAGTATGTTTAATATTTTATCACTATATTAAAGCACAAAAAATCAACACACATGTCAAAACTCAATAAAGGAAAAGATTCTGAAGAATGTGTCTCCATTTGTCCAAAACCAATTCCGTAGTTTCAGAATTCAATTTCCCGCGAACATAAAAAATAAACTCACGATGTATGAAAGCGCCATGATCGAACAGCATCAAACTTGGAGCATTAATACCACCATCTTCGATATTTTCTGGACAATCAATTTTTAAAGCAATGCCATATTTTCTTCCTTTGAATCTATTGATGTGATCGGTATAACATAAATGTAGGCATCTGTTGTCGAGCTATAAGTAAATGGTGACAAAATCGCTCCACGACCAGTTATTTTATCATCTCTGTACAAAAACGATTTCATAGTAACGATTGTAACAGGTAATAATGAGAAACTAAACAATGGTTCGTTCTGGAATGTGTCGATTTCTATGATCAGTCCCGTCTCTACTCAAGTCGTTGTCCTTTCGTCGTTCGTATCATTGTTAGCACTCATCGTGACAGACAATATTTTGATAAAACATCGTGAGAATTTCTTCTCTTTTGATGACGAATATTACTATAATGATTGACTCAGCGGTGACTTTAGGACTTTCCTCATAGGATAACGAAGCAGTAATCTTGCAAAATATTCGTCGTCACACACTTCAACACCTCTGAAATCAACATCACATGCTGATGAATTATACACATCGATCTAGAAAAACCAAAAAACTCTCCTCTATCAATGTATAATAAACGTTTTTTTCAATCTTATTTACATCTAATACTGCTGGAGAAAAGCACTGAAAAGCAACTTAGGTAAGTTATATATATTACAACACTCTAGTGAATGTACTCAAGTGTGAGTACTCAAAGTCGTACTCTGCTGAAAAATGTCCCGAGTACTCATGAGTGAGTAACGAGTACTGTGGGTACGACTTTGGGTACTCATGCTTAGGTATTGTTGAGTACTCATATAACTTTTGACAAAATACTCATGAGTATTGTTCATCTGATATTTTCATATAGAGGAGTGATCTCAGGCAACCAGAGTAGAACTACAAGTCTAGTCATAGATGAGTCCATCGCTCACTATATACAGAGAGACCAGTGAGAAAATAATAATATAAATATTCTATGTTTCTTCACTAAATTCTACATTTTTTATACAGTTTCAGTTTAGCAAAATAAAACGGTGAATGAATATTTTCTGAGTACTCACATGAGTAACTGAGTATTCACCGAGTAACAATACTCAAAAATTGTTAGTAGTACTAATATGAGTACTCATGGACGAATTATGAGTAAAGTCGTACTCATCGTATGAGTACTTTCACTAGGGCACCCTTCATCTAGATGAATATTTACTTTTTTTCTAACTGAAAAATGCATCCGTTTTAATACGATTTTTCTCAAGTTAGTGTTGATAGAAAAAATAGCCCGATACGATCTCATTTTTCTTGAACGACTTTTACTATTTTTCGTTTTTCTTATAACACTGTCCCTGCCTTGAAAAAATCTAAATCCATAGAAATCTATAATGGATAATACTGGCTGATCCCAATTAATAAGGATTAGTCAAAGGATGAAATATTAAAGAGAGTATCAGTTTATCTACTACCCAGGTCAAAAAATCAGATCATGATCTTATAAAATCTTACGGAAAATCATAGAAATGGATTCATCTTATAAAATCTATAAAAATTATACAAGAATCTTACGAAATCTTACTATAAGATCTTACATCAGAAATTAGTTTCTATGTTTCATACAGAATCTTACAAATTCTTATACGAATCGTACGAAATCAGACGGAATCGTACTAGAATCTTATAAGATCTTACAGCAAGATTCTTTGACCTGGGTATATACAAAAGAAAATAAAATCAGCAGCAACCTTTTAATTTTCCTGATTGTATCGGATTGTAACCGGGTCGGCAGACAGGCCGGTCTCCACCGTTCTTTTGCCGGTCAAGAAAGATTCTCAAACCGGCCGGTGATTGACCGGCTTTTTGCCGGTTTTGAAGTTCTTGGCATTTTTCTCTTCTTTACTGTCTTTCTACCCTCTTGTCCATCTAGAAAATTTTCCAAAACCGGCCGTTCTTTTCCTGGTTTTTCATACATCCACATATTTTCAATATTTTGTGCATGCACTGCAGTTTGTGGATCCACAAAATATAACGAATGATTGACTGTATGATGGTCGTAATTGTTAACTTTATATTTAAGTAGTATGCTCGACATTCATAACTGTAAATTGACGTACGTTGGTCTGGCACACTGTTGTATAACTGGTAACAGCGGCGGAAAAACGAGTTTTTTTTTAAAGTTAAAGAGTGTACTGTGCTCTGACCACATTATACTACTTAAATGATTTCTTTACGTCTCAAACGATAATTCAATTTACTTTGTGAACAAATTATGTCTCATTTTATTTCATAATCCTTTGATCAGTCAGTATTATCTATTATAGTTTTCTATAACTAGAGTCATCTATTATTCGCGTTCATAATTCCTTATACTGTTGATCCAATGATATATATTTTTAACCAATAGCTAGCTATTTTTTTCCTGTCCTATGGCTATGATACACACTCACAAATTGGACTGAATTCCACATTTACTTGACGTGCTGACGTATGCATACTCACTCGCTACGTAGTGTGTTTCATCTGTGGTATGATTGATCTGTAGAAGTACTCTGGCTTCTATTTCAGTGACCGTTGTAGAATATTTTGACTAGAAACGCAAGCCTACGGATCGAGCAGCGGCTTCCGATCCTCAGTTGACGGAATTCCGGCAACTTGACTTTTCAAAAACAGTACAAGCTGCCCAAATTCATAAAAAGTACGCTTTAGAGATACGGATATTCTTCGCTGCTGATGTCGACGGTAATATTCTGATGTATAAATCTTTCAACCTTTTACCAGAGGTGGACGAGTCATTTTCTCGAGTCAATTAAAGAATCATATAGAATTTTTTACGCTAAAAAGTTTGGAACTACTTTTAGTAGCGTTTGATTTAGATTTTTTGGGCTATAAAATGGTACATGGCAATAAATTTTACTGCCTTCATAGACTCGGCTTAGTTCTGAAAAGCAATCGACTCAAACTTTTCGAAAAGTAATTTTGAGAATTAATTTTTTCGAGTCAGTTGCTTTTCAGAGCTAGGCCGAGTCTATGAAGGCAGTAAAATTTATTGTCATATACCATTTTATAGCTCCCCAAAAAATCAAAATCAAACGCTACTAAAAGTAGTTCCAAACCTTTTAGCGTAAAAAATTCTATATGGTTCTTTAAATGGTTTTTCGACGGCGGCCATTCTTGGCAAGTAACTTCTTTCAACGGCGTTGTTTTATTTAGCTCTGCAAAGCAGCTCCAAGAGAACAGGATCAACGCGAAGTGAGGCAGATAATCTCTCCTTGGAACTAAAAAGGACACAAACGATTAACTTGGTGGCTGTTTTTTTGGCAGGAATTATTAACAGATAACTTCTGGAAAATAATCTGTTTAGAATACAATTGTCTTTTCCCACATTGCAATGTCCATGATTATAGTAAAGAAATTGTTGGAAATATGTACATCTGCTTTTGAATTAACACGTTCGCTGTCCATGTATCATATATGATTCATTTAATTTTTGACCATGGACCGTTTCTTTACTATGTGTCCGTGAGTCATATATAATCAGGGAAATTAAAAGGTTTCTGAAGGAACTTTTGTACCAAAAACATGAAAAACTGTTAATTTGAGTCCTATAATTGCATTATCGCGTATTATCTAAAATAGACGTATGGGTGATGTTTTAGACTTTCTTGTAGATAGTGAACGTGGTAAATACATGAGTTGGATAGTGTTGGTCAAAGTATTTTCAGACTGTGCCTTTCGGGCCAGATCACGAACAATAAAATCTCTCTTACTAATATGTTTTGTAGCCACTTTCTATTGCCTTTTCCGAAGAAAAGTCAGTTATGATCACTACTATCTTTTTCAGAACACGGGATCAACATAAACTATTTTTAATAACTTCTGAATAAAGACAGAAAAACAAAATAGAACTGTATTTTTGCCATTCGAGAACATAAACCGCGGGATGCCATTTGGTCAGTAAAACGAATTTCAGTATCTTTTAGAAAGTAGGTTTTCTATAAAATCTTTGAAAAAACAGGTCATACCTTCAAAAGTTCAACTAAGAAATTTACTATCAAAAAGTATATTAATACTAAAAAATTCACAGTCCACTTGAAAAACATGAGAACCAGTTGAAAACTTCAGTATATGGCTAATGTTTTTGTGCGCTGAACGCGAAAACGATCGGAAAAATTAAAAATCCATACTATTGTTCAACGGTTTTTCTAGAGCCCTTTCGAAAAAACATAGGATTTTGTCAATTTTCGTAGATTTACCGCCAATAGAGAATAGAATAGAATTGTTTACTAAAGAGACCGCGTTCAATCCTCTGCAAAATATGTATTGATTGTTTTATTGCAAAATCTGAAGGTGGAAAATAAGATGAGAAATCCTATGCAGTACGATAATGGAGAAAAAATAAGTTCAACAAATGGCTTTTAAGTTTTATTCGCTGAGCGTTTGTAGGAGGAAGAAAGCTGAAGTAACTATCGTATAGCTTGGAAAGCTCTATCTTTCACTTATGAATAAAAATATTACAAGTAGAACTGAGGGCATATGCGTAACGTTTTTTTCTTGATGATTTTTTAGCAGGATTTTGCATCATTCGATAAAACAAGTATAGTTAGTCAAACTTCATCCTTTCAGATTAAATTTTTTTTCAATTTGAAGACCAATGATTAGGTATATTTGCAGATCGAAAAAAGGACTTCCTTTATTATCACGCGTAGATAAGGTCCAAGTCATTTGTTGTTTTTGCTCGGTTGCCGATAAGTCAATCGTTGCATCGAATATTTTCACTCAAAACAAAGTTTTTTGAATGCCATGAGAGATAGGACACTCGAAACTACACAAAGTATACTTAAACCGTGCTCTGATACTTGTGATACCATTTGAAAAAATGTAGCTGTCTATGAGAAAATGTGTTATTACGCCGGATACCAGCTCTGAGGCTACAAGGAAGTTCGATGCCACGCAACCGCAGCTCTCTATCTATCTTCTTCAAACGTTATTAAAAAATTTTATGTTGAGCCCGTATTCTTGAAAGGATAATAACACAGCTAGTAAAACACAAGCTACGTGCAAGAATTTATGTAAAAGTGAACTATATCATTAAATTATGCGTTAACAAATTAAAGATGAGATATTATGTGACATTATACAACGGGCATTTCTGTACCAGTGACGTTCAAAACAAAAGCGCATTTAGATTTTCGAAAATCGCCACACCTTTAAAAAAATTTTCTCAGACGTCTGTCCGCGTACATCAGTAGGTTCTTGAGCTTTGACAGCAAATAGATAAACAAACAAATATCTTGCTGTTAAGAGAAATCTCTATTGTATTAAAACATTTTTCATTTGAACAATAAACACTTTACCTTGTTTAATAGAACGATCAAGGCTATGGATACATACTAATAAAATCATGAATCTTTTTGATAGAATGACATTACTTTCTCACAAATATAGCTGTGCGTTCACATTTTCTTCATTCTATACTTCAACGTTCTACATAAACGGCAGATTTTATCTATTGTCTTTTTCTCTTGTTTGAGTCGTCAACCGTCTACTCAATGCTATTATCATCATCATTCCATCATATGCAATGTTGTCTCATCTTGCTGTTTTTAATACCATTTATCTCGACATACACCGATCCATCTGCCACAAATCCAGAATTGATAAAACGTTTTGAATATAAACTTAGTTTTAAAGGACCACATTTAGTATTCAAAGATGGTACAATACCATTTTGGTCATTTGGAGGAAGTAAACGATGCCCAACATGTTAAATCACAGTAGTGTGAGTTCTATGTATGCATTTAGGCACCATTCCTAGTGAAGATCAAGTTCGAATTACACCATCTATTCGAAGTCTAAAGGGTATGAATAATTGGTAGCTTAAATACTATGATACCAGAAGTTTCTCGTATTTTTATATAGGGTGGATTTGGTGTCAAAATGTATTAACAGCCGACAATTGGGTGTTGGATGTTAAGTTAAGAGTGATGGGACGTGGAAGGACTGGCGCAGATGGAATGGTGAGTTTATTGGTTTATTTCAGTAAAACATTCATAAATTAATATTTTATTTTATTTGTTCCTGTTTAGGCTGTATGGTTTACAGAGAAACCTGGTGTTGAAGGACCAGTATTCGGATCAAATGATTTATGGAAAGGCTTGGGAATATTTTTAGATTCATTTGATAACGACGCGCTGGTAAGAGAAAAATACTCAATTTTCTTGAAGGTAGAGCACAAGTTACGGAAGAATATGAGTTATTTGTTATTAATGAGAGAACCAACTTTTTCGTATCTAGATGGATGTGGCCGAAGACCGTCGTTATATTTTGTTATAAAAACATTAGGTGAAACACTTCGTAACATATACATTACTTAGCAGCTATCCCAGTTACTTGTCCGTTTTTCTATTCTTGTTTTCCTACACAACACACTTATGCAAACGACTACTGAGGATGAATACCATTACTGGATACAGAAGTATTTTAGAGTACTTGCTTTTAGTATTAAACAAATACGTCTGTAGCTTTTTACTGCTGCTGCTATAACTGTTGTTGTTGATGGTATATTCTCCAGCATATTTCTAAGTAACGTGTTTACTATCTTTCCTAAGCAAGCTTGCTTATTATTCTTCCGTTAACTTGTCAAAGTGTCGGTTATGTTAAAAATAGCATAAATCGTCTAATGAAATATGGCACTTAGTCTATTTTCTCCTTCCTGTAAATGTCTCTCTTGTTAAAAGTTTAACTGGATAGGTTAAGTTCTTTGCCTGTCATTTGTGAATGTTTTGAGATACTTATTTGACTCCATCCAAATTGTGTTAGATGTTCAGAAATTTTAGTCGTGTAATCTAATACGTCGTTAAACAGTAGTACATGTGTTCGAATCTCTCTATGTGCCATTATTGGGCAGAGAACTTAGTGTGTAACAACACGATGATGTGTTTCTCTTAATCAATAATGGCTAAAATAAAGAAGTGAAGTTTTAATCCCAGCATGTTCGTAATAGCGCATGGCTGATTCATGACTTCAGTACAGTATTAAAAGACAAAAAAAGGAACTTGTTTAGTGTACTAAATTTATTATCATTTCTATTTTAATTTTAGCAAAATAATCCAATTATAGCTGTGATGGTGAATGATGGTACAAAACAGTATGATCATCAACATGATGGAACTGACCAAATACAAGGAAGCTGTATCAGAGATTTTAGAAATAAGCCATTACCAATTAGATTAAAAATTGAATTTTTTAACAATGTTTTAACGGTATGTATGTTAGTTTAATTGAATATAAAGGGTAATATATGGATGAGATACAAACCAAAGTGAACTTTATGAGTTAGTATTTAGTCAAAAGAAGGGTAGATTCTATATCAATGACACAAAAATACTACGCACTTGAACATGGTCAGGTATTTAAATAATAACTGCATAAATAATCACTATTTGTCTTGTTTTAGTTATACATCAATAATGGTTTGACTCAAGATGATAATGCTTTTGAGTTTTGTACACGTGTTGAACAACCAAATTTACCAAAATCAGGCTACCTCGGCGTTTCAGCTGCCACAGGTTTGTACATTGAATTTTATTATTTCTCATTTACTACTATATTATAATTCAGGTGGTCTGGCTGATGATCATGACGTAATAGAATTTTTATCATATACATATATTAATAAACAATCTGTAAGATCTTGTTAACAGTTCATTCTTCATTATGCTGTCTACTGCATTTGTGTAGATGAATCAAGCAAACGAAGAACAAATGAAAAAATATAATGAGGAATATGAAAAATATGATCAGGATTTGAAAAAACAACGTGAAGAGTATGTATAGTTCAATAGAGAGTTCTGAGTTTAAACAAGAGCCTAAGTGTATACCCGATCAATATGTTTTGTATTATATTTACATTAAGCACAGCCGTAGGACATTATTTTAAACGCTTATCTAATAGTCAGAAAATAACATATTGGTAGCAAAATGTCACAATTAAACGTTTGATTATTTCTTTCTGCTGAATTGTTTAGTAGAAACTCTATCTAAGAGTTATATCTGGTACAATATTCATAGATATGAGTTATTTCGAACAGAAACTATAATTATGCACTACTTTCTGCGCTGTTTTTTCTTCAGTAGTAATGTGTACTTACGCTCAAGTTTTATCGTTTATAGTTTCTTATTTTATTTATGGCTCTCAAAAAGTACATCCAACTAATCAAGGGATAAATTATTCATTATACAGTGTTAATTGCTCAAATCATTCAATATAGATACAAAAATATATAAAATGTTTCATCTGTTTCTACTCACAGTATTTTTATACGAAGTCTGAGGGCAGAAGAAGTTTTGCTGAATGACGAAATTTTCAATTAATGATTGATAAAAATATTATAAAACTTTTATGATTCATTTTTTTCCAAATGAAATGCATATTTCTCTTCTCTCTTCTAATCAAAATCACTGTCTACTGGCACCTCATGTGAAAAAACTATTCTAAGAAATAGGAGACCAGCGTATAATTTAAGTTTCTAGATCACTCATTCATTCTTTTTTTGACTGTAATGAATTTCATGAAGTCAGAAGCCACATTATAGAGAATATCTTAGTATCATGTGTTGTGGATCACAACATTTTTTTAATTTATTTCAGTTACCAAAAAGATCATCCTGATGCACCTCAACCTACTGATGAGAAATCTTTAGTATGTATGGGTTTTTTTGCACAACTTCCTTCTTCTAATCGAACATTTTACTTTTAGTATGAATCCGAATACGACCGGGAATTTCGTCAAATATTAGAAACACAAGGTCAAATGCGTTATTCATTAGTAAATATTGACAGACAAATGGCTGAACTATTAGGACGAATTGAAAGATATCAAGGAATAAATCAAATCGTTTCGACTGGAATACAGGTACAAATTAATGAATATATTTTTTTTTTGGTGAAGAGTCTTGGATTTTCGTAAAAATTTGAGCAAGTATTAAATTTTGAAAGTAAAGCTATGAGAATAGTATATTCGAAGGGCGATGATAACATTCCATCTGATATAGCACGTGTTCAAGATATAAATCATGTAATTAGTTCTCAGAGTGATGTAACAAAAACAATTCAAAGTCTGAGGTATAAAATAAGATATTGTGTTGATCTTCAGCTTTTTTGATAAAATAATTTTATTTAGCCATATTCTCGACGATTTACAACAAAAAATCAATTACTTACAAAATCAACCTCCTTCTGATAGTTTAGCCACGCCCACTGATATTGTTACCAAAGGGAGCTTATCAGATAACATGATATTAAATGAACTTATGAATATAATTAAAGCCATTAAACAAGAAACGAATGTTTTAATGCTACAATCAGGTGTAAGTTAAACATAGTCATACTATTATGAAATAAATGTTTTATATCGGGCTCATTTAGACTCAAACAAAGTGTCCAATATCGAACAGCGGTACCTGTTTGGGTCGTTTTTTATTTTTATCAGTTATTTCCGTACAAATTGTTGCTATTATTGGTTATTTTACATACAAGTAGGTATAATTAATTGAAGCACTTTTGATTAAACTCAAATAGTGAACAAGTACTTAATCTCGGATTGTTGAAGATGAAATACTTTCTGCATAAAATAAAAACTTATAGATAAAAATAGTTGGTGATATAAATTCGCATTCAAACAAAATCTTATCGAATATAAAACCTTACAAATACTTCGAAATACCACAGCAAACTCATTATATTGTTTGCTTTATCTTTTTTAGGAATCGTCAAGAACGTGTATCCAGAAAATATGTCTAACATTCTTTCTCAAAATATTTTTGTTTCTTTTTTGTTGTTGTTATTATTATTATTGTTATTTTAAAGATCAAAAATGACAAAAAAAGACTATCATCGACATTGCATTAATAACCTTAAAAATATGAAAAAAAAAACGGGTGAATCGTGTACAATTACTTTTTTGTTATTATTATTTTACTTATTATTTTACGCTTTTTTTGTTATATTTTGTTTTGTCTTTACGTTTTTACTATTGAGACTATAAGTCAAACAAGAAACTCAATTTTTTTTCTTGTAAACTTATTTGTGTTATAGGTAATTTTGCGAATCTCTCTATTGTTATTGTTATTTGTTGTTGACAATTTTTTTTTACAGTGTCTGCAAGTGTTCTTGTTTCTGCTGGAGGAATAAACCACTTGTGTATTTTTATGTGCATTTTTTTCCATGGTTTTAAAACAGTTATATACTTTTTCTAAAAAGTTACTCAGTGGTTAGAGTGCGATTGTTTATTTCTTTTCACCTATTTTAGCAAAATATTTTGAAAAAATACTTAGACTACATCATTTCCTATGCAAAATTTTATTGAAGAATCACTACTGTCTGTGTTAGCTAGATTTTCTATAGACTAGCTTCACAGCATGACTGAGTGGTTTGAAAATAGTTTCGCGATGTCATCCGATCAAAGTAGGCAAGATATGATCTGAGGTTGTTAGCTGATTTCGTTTTTTGAAACAGAAACAACTACTGAAATTAATAATGCAATAACATGAATCACATTATATTCGATATAGCAAGATAGAGCGCATACATAGAAAACATTTTCGATTAGTAGAAAAAATTGAAGCCTAACGTATGTAGATGATGGCAGAGATGGAAAAAAGTTGAGCAGAAAATTGAGCTTGAGGTTTTAAAACTAACGAGGTTTTATTTCTCAGTTAAAATGTTTCCTCTTAATTTATCCGTTTTAAACGTTTTTTTGAAATTTTCTGATGCGCTTTTCGATGAATATGAGCAATATGGGAAAAATTAAATGTGTTTAGAAAAAATTGAAGAATAGAAGAAGTGGAAGTATATCTAACTGGTCTATTGTTCCATCAGCCTTCTACTTTTCCCATTCGATCATATCCTCGTGATACTAAATTATTCTATAGTCAATTAATACACAACAGCAAAATGAAACTTAACAGAACGAAAAAATGTAATTTCAGAAGAAAATACTGACAGTTATAAACATCATAATCAGCACATATCGAAAATAGTTTTCGTTTCTTGCGTATATATGCACCAGTTACAGGTTTTTGGCCAGAACTCATGTATTTTGTTCATGTATTTTTGGCAAAAACCATGTCTATTTTTTTATCAAATAATCTAAGAGCATGTGTAATTAATGGTATCAATTATGTATAATACACTATTCGATTATACAAGTGAAACTTTATATAGCCCCACTAAAGAAATATACGTCAAAACCAGTCATTAGAAGTCAACGTACATACATGGGACGTTCAAAAAGTTCTCGGATTGATTTTTTTTTAAAAAATTAAAAGGCGTTACAGTGTTCGAGTTGTTGTCTGTTTATAGGTCATACAGTCTTCTATCCATAGAAATTACGAGCTTTGATCGATCAAATATGTTTTTTAGAACACATTGGAACAAATGGCGCAGATTAAATAACACTAAGTATTTCGTTCATCAATTTTTTTCTTTCATTCCCCAGAACCAACCTATTTTTTTTGCAAAAGATGCGTTTTGAAATTCTCTATAAAAAACATATTAAGTGTTTTGCTACAAAATGTAAGAGTGAAAGGTTATACGTGAATAATGGTAAGAAGATATAAAATGGGCAAAACTGTAACG
This sequence comes from Didymodactylos carnosus, assembly GCA_905250885.1. Classification (NCBI taxonomy): domain Eukaryota; kingdom Metazoa; phylum Rotifera; class Eurotatoria; order Philodinida; family Philodinidae; genus Didymodactylos; species Didymodactylos carnosus. Next base: position 26,768 of record CAJNOQ010000116.1, read on the forward strand.
CACTTTATAGAGAATTCAAGTTTTATTTTAAAGCACTTTAGATATCAAGATACACTTTGTAGCAAAACACTCAATATGTTTTTTGTAGAGAATTTCCAAATGTATCTTTTGCAAAAAAAGATTGATTCTTGGCATTACAAAGCCTTTTATTTTTAAAAAAATATGTTCAGAAACTTTTTGAATATCCTACGCACATCTACGCTGGTCACTCTCTTTAAAATTTCTTAAAAAGCTTTCATATTTCCTAAGCTATATTTATCTTCTACCCTTCTAATCATTTAAAGTGGACGAATGAATGAGCTGAATCGTTTAGAGAATGACCATATCACTTACACTCCTCACTCCCATCTTTATGGGCAACTATCGAGTGATATTAAAAGTTCTTTTTGCTTGTTATGCATGTACGCAATAGAATTTTGAGTGAGCATGATGTTTATATTTATTCGTTTCACAGGACATGGCCGTTGTTTGTTCTTTAGAAAATAGAATAAGGTCGTTTAGACAAGAATAAGACGTTATCAAGTGGATATATAAATATATACACCTTTATATTTACTACATATAATAACTTGTCTATTTAACTTTTATTATAGATATGCAATAAGTGCATCTCAATCAATTACTTTTACAAAGTAAAAATCATTCCATATATCATCATTTTATGCAGAAAATGTCAGCTAAAACTATCAATCATATTATAACACCGGAAGCTATTGAATTTCTTAAATCACTACATCTTAAATTTAACTCTGAACGTCAAAATCTTCTACAAAAACGTCTAGAACGTGAAAAAGAATTCGAAAATGGTGTATTACCAAACTTTTTACCAAAATCAAAAGACATATTATCTGATTGGAAAGTAGCATCAACACCAACTGATTTAGAAGATCGACGTGTAGAAATAACAGGTCCCGTAGAACGTAAAATGATTTGTAATGCATTGAATAGTGGTGCAAATGTATTTATGGCCGATTTTGAAGATTCTCTATCACCAACATGGACCAACATCATTGATGGTCAAATAAATTTGTATGATGCTGTTAGACGTACAATTTCGTTTACATCGTCTAAAGGTAAAACATACAAGTTAACAGATGAAAAACCATTAGCGACCTTAGTTGTTAGGCCGAGAGGATGGCATTTGAATGAAATACATTTTTCTGTTGATGATGGTGAGAAGAATCTTGAGCCAATTTCAGCGAGTTTATTTGACTTTGGACTCTACTTTTTCCATAACGTTCATGAACTTTTGAAACGAGGTAGTGGACCCTATTTCTATTTACCAAAACTTGAAAACCATTTGGAAGCACGTTTATGGAATAATGTATTTAATTATGCTCAAGATAAATTAAATATTAAACGTGGTACAATACGTGCAACAATTTTAATTGAGACAATATTAGCTGCATATGAAATGGAAGAAATACTTTTTGAATTAAAAGATCATGCATCTGGTTTGAACGCTGGTAGATGGGATTATTTGTTTAGTTGTATAAAGAAATTTCCAAGACAATTTGTATGGCCCGATCGTCAGTACTTAACAATGACGCTACCATTTATGCGTACGTATACCCATCTATTAGTTGATACATGTCATAAACATCAAGCACACGCCATTGGTGGTATGTCAGCGTTTATTCCAACTAGAAAAGATTTCCAAATTAATGAAGTTGCTTTTGCAAAAGTGCGTGACGATAAACAACGAGAATCGGAAGATGGTTTTGATGGGACATGGGTAGCACATCCTGATTTGGTCCAAGTAGCAAAAGGCATATTTGATCGTGCACTTAATGGTAAACTAAATCAAAAACATCATCAACGTACTAATATCATACTTAATACGAAAGATTTATTTAATTTTCATGTACCAGAAGGCAAAATTAGTGAACAAGGTTTACGAAATAATATTAATGTTGCATTACAATATATTCAAAATTGGATACATGGCACTGGTGCTGTAGCGATTAATAATTTAATGGAAGATGCAGCAACAGCTGAAATATCCCGAGCACAAATATGGCAATGGATTCAACATCAAACAAAACTATGTGATAATGGAAAAATTATAACAAAAGAGTTATATCAAGAATACTGCGCTGAAGAAATAAAAAAATTAGAGGAACACATATCATACAGTAAAGCAAAAATGATTTTAGATGAACTCGTTTTAAATGATTCATTTATTCCATTTTTAACGTTGATTGCTTACAAATATTTAGATTCAAATACTGATATTGGATCATTGCGATCATCCATATGATCTAGTATCGATTATTCAGTTTAAAGAATTGATCAACATTGATAGAAAAAATCTTGTAGAAAAACGATAAATCAGATAATATCTGTACTTGTATTCTAATCAATAAATTTTCGAGTTGATTGAAAAAGTTGGCCCTCATCAGAATTTTAAATGAGACCATATGAACTTTGTCTATTATGAAAATCATACATGTGTTATTTGAACAAATATGTAAACATATATTGTGTAATCGGATCCTGAGAGAAAGGTTCTGGACCTATGAAAGAGCAATTAACTATCCAGTTTGACTTATGAGCAGCAACAGAAAGTGAAAGTATTTATCTAGTCTTCAGAGGAGACGCTGACAACAATTATAGAGATTATTTATGTCGTTAAGAATCGAAAGCAATGGTATCAAGACGCCATCAAAGTTTTCTCGATTTAAGACTACTTTCTGTTGTTTTCCTTTTTTTTCTTAAAAACACTGTTCGCGCGAAGTTGAACATTTCTTTAGAAATCTAAGTCAACTCTAATCGAGTTGTAATTGGCTGGCTTTAGTTGTGACATTTCATCATCTTTTCTATTCACAATCATGGTTATCACCGTCATACCTATCACAGTTTATATCTGTAGTACGACAATTTATTTCGAAATATGTTGATAGGAACTTATTTTAATTTAAAATGTACTTTTTATTTTCTGTTGATGATGTATCTACGCCAGAGTTGGAACCGGCTGAATTTTTCCTAACCGAACCGGACCGACCAGTTTACCGGCCGGTTTAATGCGTGGTTCAACCGGCAGAAAATCGAACGGTTCAATTTTGAAGTTGAATCGGTAAAAAACCGCCGATTCCATAGCAGATTAAAGTCCAGATTTTGTAAAAAGTCGATTTTTTGCAGAAAGCTAAGCTTGTGTATTTTCAAAATCTCCCAGTTCTGGTTATTTCAGTATTAACGTGAGGTACTGACAAGGGGGAAATAGCGGACTCCTATGGACTCTTATAGACTTCTATGGATTGCTGGAATCCCATGGACTCCTGGACTTCAGGAGTCCATGGGAGTCCAGGAGTCCATAAAAGTCCATAGGAATCCAGGAGTCCGCTATTTCCCCCTTGGGTACTGAGCACGAAGTTCAACCCAATACGAAACGAAGAAAAATTCACGGGCTAATTTCTGATGATGTATGAAACTCAGTAGGAAAAAGAATATAGATTAATCACATTTTAATGAAGAAAAAAAACTTTTTTTTTCGAGCTAATTTTTCATGAAGAAGGAAATTTTTTCGGACGAATGTTTTCGAAATGGGAAAGAAAATAATGGGAGAAAATTTTAACCTATGTTCATCTATATCCGAAATTAGCCAGTGATAGGATAAGTATAAAATGAATTAATAGATCATTTTTGGATCTACTGCCTTTTTTCAATCTCCCTTGGGCGATTTCAGTTAACATCTCGAACTTTTGTCGTACAGTATTCATATTTCGCTTGTGATTCGAAACCGGCAGCAAACCGTGTGATTAAACTGTTAAAAAAATCGCTGTTAACCGGTCGATTGAAAAGTACCGATAACTGATCAACCGGCCAGTCCCGTACCGGTTCTAACTCTGATCTGCACCAATATTGTTATTCATTTGGTGTCGCACTTATCTTCACAGATGACAGTTCAACAGGTTATAAACATTTATTTACGTCATATCAATCAGTGAATATTCGAGAATTACCGGTATCATACATCCCAGATGCATACTACTTTAAAGATATCAGAGACGCTGTTACCCTGAAACGGATTTGATGTTTAAAATATCATGTTTAAAAGTATTTTTTCCGATAAAAATCCACGAATATAGAATATAAATTAGTAACTTTTTATAGAAAATATTACAGCATCAAGAACAAGATCAAAGTCAACTGAAGGAAGTTGATATAATATGGATAAATCAGATACGGATGTCGATCGACTCTTTAAGCATCGAAAATTGATTTGTAAGTTATGTCATAATTAAAAAATTTTTTCATAAAATCCTCTACAAACCGTACCCATATGAAGCGTTGACTCATTTTTTTTTATGCAAATCATTGTTTAAACATATGAGTATAAAGCAGGCGTATGAGCCCCTGAAGAGTTTGAATTATGTTGTTGAATTTCATAAAGTTCAAAGGCATAAAATTAAACTAAATTGGCGCTTATCATGATTCATTGTTAACTTTTTTGCTTTAAAAACTTAAGTTGACTGAATCTAAATTCTAAATAATGACTAACATAGGATTTTTACTATTCTTATTCGCTCTCTGTGGTTGTGCAGTCGTCGTCACAACTCTCATTGGTGGATTATGGTTCATCTGTTTTTATTTACAACCTGGTCGTCATCCACCTATAAAACGTATGCCATTTTATCGTGAACAATTTGAAAAAGATCGTGATCCAACAAATATTTTAGATGATGATTTGCCACCGATTAAAAAAATATACGAACAGCAACAAATGAGAAATAATCATCCAAAAAATGGTCAAAGTAAAACTCATAGTTGTCATCAATATTAGAAAAAAAAACAGCCGTTCATCGTCAAATCAAGAATAATTGAAAATAATCATTAATTTTCACTGAAAATTAGGGAAGTTCGTGGTACAACAATTAGCGATGAATGTAGATAAAAAAAATGATCTCTAAAACTTTTGAAATTGAACCTTAATCCATCTGTACCATCAACACTATTCTTTATAGAATTTGATTGCATTCTATTTTAGATTGCTTTTACTGTTTTTTAGCTAGAGAGAGACCAATCATAATCAAATAATATTTTGTAGTTCATGCACTCTGTCGAAAAACCTTGGGAGAAAAGTTGAATAGAATGTATGTTAAGCGTGAATCTTATTAGACTTTCGTGAAAATAAATGGACAACTGCCTTTTCTGCACATTGACCAAACAGAAGTATTCCTAGTGTTGATTTCTTCTTGCACGTTTCACAAACAATTCTCTTTTGTAACTAAATGATATATCAGTATTACTACAAACAGACTGAGTTTGTCGTCATATACAGAAATTTTAACACTTGCTTATTGAACTTGTGTATACTTGACCTACACACGCTGTATACACGTTCCGTCCAAAAGACAGATTCTAATTTTTACAAATGGCTTGTCGGATCTATACACGAATAAACGAAGATGAAGATACTTATGTCAGAAACGTACGTAATTTTGCAATCAAACATTGGTCATTTTTTTACTTCGAATGTTAAGGCAATATACTGCTGCGGAATATAATTCTTCACAGGGCAGCAGTAAGTAGTTGGTGCCCTTGATATTTTTTTCAGGAAGGGTAATTGCCCCTCTGCATAATTTAATACGCATAATTCTGAGATTTGGTGGGTTCTACGCAGGTTGATGTTAATAAAAATGTGTTACTAATATCATTTAGTAGTAACAGAATGCATTGTTTCTGGAACGTACGAGAAAGGTTAATATTGTTTTTGAATTGCTCTACATTTGTTTCATCACCTGTTTAGTATCGTTTTTATAGAGATGTCCCTTTCTTTCATCATTACAATTGATTTCCGCCTATCTACAAGTAAGAGGAACTGATAGTTAAATGTTTACTTGAAGAAAAAAAGTCATCGCGAGCCAACCTAGTAGTTCCTGATATGGATCAATTGATTGTGTGATTTATATACACACAGAAATGAACGGGATTTGTTTTCTTAGATAAATTTTTTCGACGAGTGAGTGGCACATTCTATCAACAATTATGTGTCATTTATTTATATTTGATTTGATGTATATCATATCAAAAATGAAACTATATTTTAATAAATTACAACAATGCACAGGTTAAGCAAATAAATAAACTAAAAGAATTTAAAGTTACGGTGCTTGTGATGTAATCAATATATATATGTGGATTTTTCAAACGTTCTGTTGTTTCAATATATTTTTTGTCTTTTTCTAGACACTCTATTCAAACAAAAAACCATAGTAACTTTCCTTCTCCTTTTCGTCGTCTTTATACGAAGAGTATAATGATGATGGTTACACTACATACAATATAGAATATAAATTCTTAATTTATTTCCATTTAATAGTAAGACATTTCGTAGTTAAAACTCTTGAAAACAAAAGTAACTTCTCTAAGATAAGATTGATATTCAGTAATATAATTAATATGAATCAGAATAATATTGTCGATTTGTCTCAATATTCTTCGCTCAGTGTGGAGCAATTTGAAAATAATCCATCGTTTTCTCGTGATTTATTACAAAATTTAGGTCTATATTCTCAATATGATATTCCCACTCTCGTTCAATCATTACCAAAACGTATGCATAATTTAACAAAAGATATTTTGAATATTTGGTCATCTGTCAAACGTGAATTAACACCCAATGAACTCAAATATTTGGATCTTATTTCAGTAATTGAACTAAAAATGGCAGATATGATACAAGTTCTTGAAAAAAATATTGTCGATAAAATTCGAGACATTCTCTTTCCAACGCCGATTATTGAAGCTCTAACTACTTGTGTAACATACATACGAGATGAATATGTTGGTGATCGTACAAATAAAATTCTTTTCTACATTATACATATGTTAGATGCACGTATATTAGTTCATCGTTTATGCTATCAAACTTTAATAACACAACCAGATGATTTATATGATGAAATTACACGGTGTATAACACATAAACATTCTAAAACTTATCTAAAAAGTAGTATCAGTAATTTTTCATGCACTCTGGAAAAATCATTAACAACTGAAAATAACAATTTTGATTATCTTCATTTATTTTTCATTGGATGTTGTACATATTTCTACAGTTTATATAAACCTCAACCACAAACTATACCGATTGATAATGATAAATACATCTATCTTTATTGTAAATATTTTCGTACACTCATCTCACAAACAGATTATTCATCAAATGAAAATATTATTTATTGTCTTCGTGGTGTGATGGCTTTGTTAACAAATCGTATTTCAATTGATTATTGGTTAACTATTATTAATCAAGCATTCCTTGAACCCGATGATACAATGGTACAAGCAAGAAATCCGTTTAATATTCATTTTTTTATATGTATAAGTGAACTGTTAAATAATGACAACTTAATTAAAAAAATTGTTGATACATGGTCAAATAATGTAACACGTTTACTTGATATAACAATGGTGTTTTTAAACAATTTATGTGTTGCCGATAATGATACAAATCAGGTTGTTGATTTATTGAAGAATTCACCACATTACGTTAAAATACTCATTAAATATATTAATGTGCCATATGATCGTCTAAGATTAATGGCATTTTTTGTTCTCGCTGAAATTATTCTTCTCAAAGATTTGAAAACAATACCAAATATCGCTGAAAAATTAACACATCTTGTTTTTGAATTTATCCAAAAGGCTGCTGATAGTCCAAAAAGACGCTATAATGGTATCCCATTTGAACTCCTGTTGAAATCATTATTAACATTTATTGAACAGGATGTAGTTAAAAAAGAAATAATACCTTACATTGATCTTATTATTGATTATATTATCCAGAAACGTGAGTTTTCTGCGTTGAAAATTATACGTAAATTGTCTTTATCGACTGAATTAGCCGATATATTGAATCAAAACCAAAAATTATCAGAAATATTAAATAATCCCAAAAAATATTTTGATGGTAACGAAAAGCATAATAAAATTATTGAAGAAATTCGATACCAATTAAAAGTATTACCGTTCGAACACCAAGAAAATGAAAATAAACAGGAAGAACAACAACGAAGACAACAGGCATTATTAACTGATTCAGGAAGTAAGTTAATAAATATTACCCGTCTGCTCTTCTGATAGTCTGACAGCTGCTGAAAAAAATATCGCTTTAATACGCGCTTAATGGTCAGTGTCAAAAGTTCAAAATTCGAAAAAGTCTCATTAATTTTGGTAAAGATATTTTTCTAATCACAAATCTAGACCGAATATCAAAAATTGAGCTCTATCAGCCTCTAGCCACATGTGTCAGCTTCAATTTAAGACCTTCCCGAGCTCTCTGCGATGTTTCATTACAGAGAAGTCTGGAAACTACGAAATGATGTTAAGGTGAAAGTCGCTTTCGAGATAGAGTGGCGCCAGTATCTGATGCATGTTTTAGGGCTTTCAGCAAAACTCTCATAACTCTTGATCAGAACATCATTCCGAGCTGGGAAATATCTCATTATGATCAGACATGTTCGCTCTATTTTCCTATATACTAAAAGTAATTTTCGATTTGCTTTTAATCGGAAAGTAAAACTGTTTCGAAAAGCCAGCTTTTCAAGGTTTTCATAAAAATTTCTAAAAACCTCCATATCCGTTCAATGAGAGCCAAATAACATTAGATCCTGATGGTTAGATACTGTGGGCTATCTGATGATGTGCTTAGCTCAATATCGACTTTTTATAAAAAAATTATGTTTCTGACGGGGAGAGAGCTTAATTCGTGCACTTTTGTTGTATTGAGAATATATAAACGATTGGATAATATAATAATAATAACTGATTGTTTACTCATTTATTACGTACAGTAAGATATAAATGTGATCCTCATGAAGGAATTAAAATAAACAAAATTGAGGATGATCTAAGACTTCACCGATCTGATCGTAAAAAGTAATTTTGTTTTATTATATACATTCGAGCAGTAACTAAATCGAACGTTCCACGGCGTCATGTCCTAGTATTGGCTCCTACATTCAAACTTTAAACTTCCTCTAAGAACAGAAGACTAACCTTTCTTAGAAGACCTCTATTCTGAGGATGAGTCTATACTATGTATAAAAAGAACTTCATCTTTGTGGAAATAAAGTACACACTGTTCTTTATCATTTACTTGGTTGAAATATTATGTTCACTTTATTTCCGTTCGAATAAGAATTTTTATTCTTTAATCTTGAATTAGTGAAGGTACTGTTGTAAATGCTCGTTGGATACATCAGGATCGATTTTTTTTTTATATTGAATTTGACTGCATCTTTTATTCTATTGGAATAAATATTGTTTTTCTTTCTTCATTTTTACAGCATCAATTAGGAGCAAGAGTGATTTTCCCAAATTATTCATTAGTTATTCTCATAAAGATAAAGAAATCTGTGAGACAATTGTTAATGAATTAAAAAAAGAAAAAAACTTAAAAGTATGGTTCGATACCGATAAGGTCAAAGATTATGTTATTGAAGATATAACAGCAGGCGTAAAACAATCGGATCGTATTTTACTTATGTTAAGTGATCACTATGTTAAATCAGATTATTGTAGACGTGAAGTGAAGTTTTCTGAAAGTCACAATAAAATATTAATGCCATGTATTATTCAAAAAAATTTTCGTGTTACTAATTACGACTGGCTTAATTTCATCCTAGAAGATAAATTCGTATATTCTTTTCATAAAGACAATCCACCGTATACATTAACATTAACCAGACTAATAAGCCATATTAACGACACAAACAATAATGAGATAGATAATACATCATTAACTGTAGATTCTCCTAATACATCGATCAGTGTTACAATTAATAAAAAGAGAACGAGTAATTATTTGATGAAACACCTGGCTGCGTGGAATTCAACGGATATATGGGAATGGTGTATGGATAATAAATTAGATAATTGGACAAAATCTTTACGTCATTATGATGGAGAAGCATTACTAGAATTAAGTAAACTCATTAACAAGGACAGAAAACTAAAAAATATTTGTCTGAACAGTCAAATAAACGTATTTGATGTTGCGCTATTTAAAAGTGCAATGAAAAAAATTCAGTTAAAAAATGATAACAACAATCAAGCATAATCCTAAACAAAGATTTTACAGTGACTGAGCGGGTAAAAAATTGAGTAAAACTGGAACACACTTCGGATATACGAACACGATAACGGTCAAATTCTTATGAAATATGTTAGAAGATTTAGTCTAAAATAAGAAAAAGTAATGACCAATGACAAACTATGGACATAATTCTCTGATTACAAATTTGATTTGATAGTACAGGGTGTCCCAAAAGTCCGGCGAGAAAAATTTTTTTAATAACTCCGCCATTTCTTAGCCAAACTTCAAGATTGTGTTTTTGTTTGATAGAGAAACGTTCCAAGTTTTATTTCGTACGATTGGAAACTCTTGTTAATATTTGAAAAGATGTTTGGGTTTATTATAGTGAAATTCAGATATTTTGGGACTGGTTTTTAATAAATTATGTGCTGCAAAACTTTTTGAAAAGAACATAAATAATTTTTAATATTAAAATAAAGTAGATGATGACGGCTTTCACATAATGAAATAAGAATTTACTTTTGTTTAGGTGAATTTCTTTAGCCATTGTTATTCCATACTAGCATCTGGAAAAGTGCAAAAAAGTAATAAAAACATTTTTCGAATAAATTTAAGTATTAGGCTATTGCAGAAGTCGCAATCCCTAGATCATGCTAATATGGAGAAATTAACTTCTTGTGGCAAAACTTTAAGCTGAACAAAACATTTGAATATGTGGGATTGTAGAGCAACCTCAGTTCTACAAAATGAGACGTAATGCGACTCTGACAAAGATTTCATTTAATTATGACAAACTCAATAATCTTTACGCACTATTACAAGTACTTAAACAGAAAACATATGTTGTAAGTTTTATTATTTTTCCGTACTGATCCTTTTTTACACAAAAATTTCCAATCGTATGAAATAAAACTTGGAATGTTTCTCTATCAAACAAAAAGACGACCTTGAAGTTTGGTTAAGAAATGGCGGAGTTATTAAGATTTTTTTTCACGCCGGACTTTTGGGACATTCTGTAATGTACTGCAATAATTTATACACCTAATTTTTTTTTATAAGAATTTATTCTCTACATTTCTTGTCTTGCTGCATCACCACCATAAAACTACTGGATATGATCTGCTTTTCTTATTCGATCTCTTCCTAATTCACAAAACACGAAAACTAAACTGGTATAAAAAAAGAATATTTTACTCTACGGCAGAGACGAAAGAGGCGCATAAAACAAAGATGATCAGATAATTGTACTACAAGAAAAAGACTACAGGACTGGCTATAAAAGAAAGAATATGTAATGATCAACTGTGAGAATAATTCATACAAATGCAGTGATTGTGACAGAAAATCCATCACGTTGTTATATTATATTTTCAAAAAATCAAAACGTAAGACCTTTTTTTGGTAGAAATGTCGGACAAGGGTAAAAAAAGATTTTATTCCTTCGAAAAAGTCGATCTGAATTATGATTTATGAAAAAACAACTTTACAACTCCTCCTTCAGCTCATTCAAAAGAAAACAGATATAGCCATACGCGGAAGCTCATATCTTAAGTATTACGCTAACAAAAATAATATGCAACGATTACCAAGAGAATAACAGACACCATGATAGAAATTATGAAATACTCAGGGTCATTTATTATATTTTCTTCTTGGTCAAGTCTTCAGTCACCAAAACTGTTACATGGTATCATCCGAAAACTGATAAAAAAACAAATTTTGAATTACGCGTATTCAGTTCTTAATTCTTTGGTCTTTGTTAACGTGGCTGAAGCCATTGCTTTACTCTTCGTTTAAGAATAATAACCCACAGTAAAACAAGGATAAGAAAAACAGAATAAAAACGTTTTCATTCCGATAAACCTGAAATATTAAAGCGTAAAATTTTGTTGACTAGACGACTCACGAGGAATGATATCTAGCATGATATACAAAAGTATCGACGCGAACGACGAGATATACCTCCTCTAATAGAACTCGGCTAGCTGAATCGAATGCCGAAAATTCGAGCTCTCTGTCTTTGTAGGGGAAAAAGTTATGGCTATTTTATGCTTCCAGCGGGAAAGTGCATTTTCACTGTTTCCCAGCGGACTTGATCTAACTTGTAAAACTTGTCCAGATCGCAGTCCCTAACGCCGAACCTTAAATTTGGTCTCAAATGAAAGAGCTCGTCGAGTTCTGTCTATGTCAATGAAAAAATTCTATGTACCATCAGAGGGTCTGGAAAAAAAGATTTCTGAAAACTCTGGTTTTCCAGAAAACATAAAGATCTTGAAATTCATTTTGAAAATTTTTCAACAATATCAGTCGACAACCTGTGCAATTCTGCACAAAATGAGGTGTCAACCAAGTTTTCATGAAGTTCCATTAAAAGATAATGAAGAACATACAAAAGAGGATCAAAAATTTAGCGTTGAATGAAAACACCTCAAAGAATTTATGCAAATAATTTTATAAAGCCTGTAACTCAGTCATATAATATGATGAAAAGTTGGTTGACATCTCGTGTTTTGCAGAACTGAACGGACTGTCGACTGGTGTGATTGAAAAATTTTCAAAAGGAATTTCAAGATCTTTGTGTTTTCTGGAAAACCAGGGCTTTTTCAAAAAACTTGAAAACTTCATAACTCGACCCCAGAGGCTCAAACAACCGAACCAACTTAGAGTTATTGTAGTCTAGAGATTCCCAGTTTGTGGGCAAAATATCGGCTCAAAAGCGATTGAACACCTCGAGAGGTTCCCTCGTCAGAACAAGTCAGAGGAAACTCGGAACAGAGACATATTTCAAATGTTAAAAAGAATACATTTTCATTTGGATTTCAACAACCTAAGAGTGGCGGCCCTGCATTACTTGCTGAAATAGAGACCATAATGGGTAGTTCATAATGAAGATCGCACATCTGATATCTGTTCTTACTATTACACCCTTCTCGGAAGGATCCACGAAATTCGGATTTTGTACCCAAATATTGTATAACTCTGCAAAAACTTGCTTTAATAATTCGTGCACATTTGTAACTCGATATTCCTCACAAACTGACACTATCGAACTTTGTTGCTTCAAAAGACCGCTGATGATTCTGTAGGGGTCCAATTTTTCAGATCTCTTCGAGAAGGTCCTAGAAGCAGAAAATTCTAACAACGTGTCACTTGTCAACAGCATGTGGAAAATATTAGACTTTCAATTGGAGAGTACTGAAATGGCGCGGCAAGTAAAGTCGTATTGAGATTGAGATGGTTCTTAAATTATTCATATCACTGGCAGAAAAATAAAATTCATATAGAGTCTCTGAGAAGCGCTTTTTCGTATTCAGCACACTCGATAACTCTAAAAGGTTTTTTATTTTTTGACGATGGGTTTAAGAAAGTTTTTCAAACAAAATGGCGAGAAAGCATTTTCATGCAAAAATAATATTATTTTGAAATTTTTACTTAAACTTTTGGCAGTACTCATCGTCAAAAAGTAGAAAATCTTCTAGGTTATCGAGTGTGCTGAATACGAAAAAGCACTCTTGAGCCACTCTAAATGAATTTTACTTAACGTTGATATGGTCATTTGAACTCGAGAATAATCAATGTTCATATAAGATTAGTAAACATTTTTGACTACTTTCTCCTTATATTGATATCTATCTAATTAAAAGAAAGAATAGAAAAAGTAGGTCATCGTTTTTTCTACTATCAGTCACAATTCAAAAATTATCTTTGAACAAGATGATCATCGGCTAATTGAAAAACATGATAATTCACTCACAGTTGTAGTACACGTACGTCAGATCCAGTATTATAGAGGTAAATCTCAGTGACTCTTCACTTTTAACTATGATGAGATGGGGTCCTACCGAAGATTGCTTTGTCCGCCATGTTTTAACCTGTTTTTATTTTCTGTTTACTTTATTGGGCTGTGATCCATGCTTGTCGTTCACTAATTCAGTGGTAATTTGTCCACTTTCTGTATTATTGCATTTACCTCTCGTGTTCATCTTATGGATATTTCTTGTTATCATTATTTTACAACTGATATGTGTATAGTCGATATGACAACAACTATAGCATACACACGACGATAGTTAGCAGAGATGATCATACAATAAGTCGCAGATATTAGTCTCATTCTATATGTTTAAAAGGTAAAACTAATAAGGATGAAACAAAAAGTAAGTTTATCTATCTAATACTATTTCCTACATGTTGAACATCAATGTTTTTTTAGTTTATATCTATCTGAATGACAATAATGAATGGTTTCCGCATATTGAACTGACAATGACAATCTAATAGTTAATTTATATTACGTTATAACGGAAATGACCGATGGTCTTTAGCGTGATTAATATCTGCTTTCTTGTTTGATATATTACAAGTGGATAATATACAAATATAACTATATCATAGATTATACAAGGCTTATCATTGAACAGCTAGAATCAAAACTTTGAAGATATGATCTGTCAATCTTCTGAATATTTTGCCTCATTCACATAGAAGTGATTATTAATCATTTTTTTCCTGAAACTGATTTATTTACTGTTATATTGATTTTATTGACCTGGTGGTTAATTTTTAATACCTATACATACATTGTTCATATGATTATTTTTCGTACTTACTCTTTCTTTCTTTTTCTTACCATTTTGGTAAAAAGGTTAGAATTTGACAAAAAGTGTATGCTAAGTTAATATTTTCACGAGACCACCTGCAAAAAAATTATTGAGAAAGAATTTCTCGTTTTTTGATTACCACTCTCTTTTTCTTCATAGAACAATAATATCCTTTTGAGTTATATATATATATATGCATATTGAAAGAGCAAACATGTGTGTATTTATGTGTGATGTATTCGGCATCTCATACATGTATGAACAACTGAATAGGATTCATTTGTCATATTGAGAATAGTTGAAAAAAAAAGGAGGAATGCAAAATCTATTGATTTGATTCATAATTGTTTGATATGATGGCGCAATATATGCATGTATATTGAGTACTTTTGTATTATGCTATATGTTTAAAATATTCAATATAATTTTTTGAGAAATGATATCATCAACTATACAACGTCATGGTGAAATGTATGACATTATTAGAAACTCAAGATCTTCACCGGTTTATATTTATTAATTATTTGTTTTTAAAATTAGTTTAACTGTTTTTCTGTTTAGATTATGTCTGATGTTGTCGATAATTTCGAATCGAGTCGATGTTCACGAACAATTTTACAATTAATAACTTGTCCAATATGTTTGGAAATATTTCGAGAACCGCTGATGTTACCTTGTCAACATTCATTTTGTCGAATGTGCCTTGAACGAATAACGGATGATAGATGGGGAAGATGGTATGCTAATTTGCTATACATTTGAAAAAGTTATGTAGACTGTCTTTTTTTGGATAATTTTTGTCTGAAAATAGATGTGGATCTGCGACCTTCACGAGCTAATAAAGGCGATGTCAATCAAAGGATGTTTTTGTTTTTTTGCAAAAACAAATACAGTTGAAGATCTTCTTCTGAGATAGAGTTTTGAAATGATTGTTGCAAGCCTATTGGCATTTCAAAAACTCAAAATAGAAATCTATTTAGCTTTTCTACTTCAGAATCATAGATGAAAATTTCTGGTAGATTCGGATGAGAACCCTGACAAGTTCTAAATCATCTATGGAAGTGACAAGAATCGTACTAGATTTTTAAAATTTGTAAGGTTTCTATTGTCTATCTTCAAAAAAGTTCTCATCATTCTTTTTATAGAACTCTTATATCATGTTTGGTTTCCGATTATCTGAAACGATTCTCTGAATAACATGCTTATTAAAAATAAAGTACGTAGAACACAAGAGAAGTAAAGCGGCCGTGTTAAGATTTGAACCATGCCTTCACTCATAGTCAACTTTTTCCTAATTGAGCTATTCGATTTATAGATCGAAATTGATATATATCAAATGAAGAATTTAGTTAGAAAGAGTAACTATTAAAACTTGATGTACTGAGTAGTTATTGTAGAAGTCAATGAATAGAATTAAAAGAATCGTTGGCACTGAGGAGGTATGCTCCTTTTAGAACAGGAGCCAAAATAAGTATCTGGTTCAAAACAAAGTGCTTAGAAATGATAATAGACAAAAAAATCTTTCGTTGAACAGGTAGATAAAAGCTGGTAAGATTTTGAGAACAATTTCTACTGTAACGACCGTTTCAAAACTCTAGCTCAGAAGAAGATTTTCCAACTATATTTGCTGTTGTAAAAAATACTACCTCTGGTTCACATTTCCTTTATTAGTTCGTGAAAGTCGCAGATCTATATCAGTTCAATCAAAAGTCATTCAAAACATGACGGACTACATCGCTTTTTGGGATAGATATTAAAGAGACTCAATATTTCTAAACTGTTTTGATTAATACTCATACTCTAGTCCGGTTTGTCGTGGATGTTATCGTGTTCCGTTCGCTGGTGTTGCTTCATTTGAAATAAATCGCACAATTGTCAATCTCCTAGAAAGTTTACCACATACGGAATCGAAACCAACATTGAAAGCGAAATGCGCTTTGTGCAAGAGAGAAGATACCATAATGGTGTGTGTAGTTTATTTAAGATGTTAATACAACAAGATCAGAGTATTGTTCCTATCATTAAATAGGTTTGTGAACATTGTCGCGAAGCTATTTGTCGTAAATGTCGTCATCAACATTATGATGAATTTCGAAAATACATCACAACAAAATTGAGTGAAACTCAAGAAGAAACGGAAAAATTAATAAAGAAAGAAGGTAAACGGAAGATTTTATTTAATCATTTTCTCTAAAAGGATTCATATCAATTTGTAGCTGAAAATATAAAAAGTCACGAAGAAAACGTCAAACATTGTCAGGATATATCAGTGTTAATTCGTGGTAAAGTGGCTGAATTGATTGAGAAACTAAAACAAGAAGAAGCAAAATTGTTAAATAATGTACAAGAATTTATGCATGCTGAGCAAAGGTAAATGGAAAGAGACAGTTTATTTAGTTAATAAAAACGACTATCAACAGTCCTTTTCTTCACTGTAAAACGTACGCAGAATGGTTTTGAAGGCGTAAAAATGTCCTACAAACTGTTAACCGCTTGTTGTTAACGATATCGTATTTATGGATCTAGATAAATACGCTGAACGCTATCAAATTTAGTGACTTATAGTAAGCGTTAGTGTAAATTTCTAAGACTTTCAGCAGTAAAATAACAAATTATTCATTTTGCAAACCTAGCTGAGTACAAAAAAATTAGAATTATTACATTGGAAGATGTATATACATTATTTCAGTAATTTTAGGTTAATTGACGAAAAAAATTTACATCTACAAGATCTAGCTATGATTAATACGTTCTGTTCATTATCGCAAGAAAAATTGATAAGGTATCGAGAAGAACCAGCATCAACTAACAAAAAATAGTATTCTATTATCGCTTCTGTTTTAGTAAAGAGGAAACAGATCAAGAAGCAATGAATATCCGTCAAAAATGTGAAGATTACGTTCTATCTGTCAATGAACTTGAAAGTCATATTTTTGTTGTTAAAACATCTTTTCGTCGTGTAAGACTAAAGTATTTCTATTGATAAATTTTCTTGAATTTGTTATTTTTCTTTTTTATTTAATAGATATCATTTTATAATCGAGATATACCAGATGATGCCATATCACTTGGTTTTGTTGAAATTGGCATAGAACTTGAACCAATATCAAGTGATATTACATTAAAACAAGACGTTCATACAGTAATAAATGGTGGAATTATTTTACCGTCATTACAAACATCGAATGAGAAAATACATCGTTCTCAAAAAATCACAAAACATTCGCCATTAAAACGTTGTTTTAGTGCAACATCAACATTACAATCAAACGGTAGTGGTGATTATACAAATCGTTTACACTACTGTTATAATTCATCCCTAGAAAATTGTTGTGAACGTATAAAACGTAAAATATCTTTTAATCGTATTATTGGTAAACGTGGTTCGAAAGATGATGAATTTATGCATCCATCATCAATGGCTTATTCTCAACGTGATCAACTCATTTATATTTGCGATACGTACAATAATCGTATTGTTGCCTATACGAGTGACACACTGTTATTTCAAACTGCATATTATCCAATGGAAAATAATATTAATAATGCAGGACAACAAATAATTCCCATTTCTCGTTTTCAACATCCTTATGCTATTCATATTGATTGTGATAATCGTTTATACGTTATTGATCAAAGTGATCGTCGTATTAAAGTGTTGAATCGAGAATTTAAATTAATTCGAGTTATCGGACAGTACGGTAGAGATGTTGGACAATATTCAGCACCGTGTGATATATGCACAGATGAACAACATAATATTTATGTTTGTGATGCTGGAAATCATCGAATAGTAAGTTTAAAAAAGTGTTTCTAACTCAACTGATTATTATTTCATCGATTTTCTAGTTGAAATACAATGAATCTGGACAATTTCTATTATCTTGGGGAGGATTAGGTGTTGAAAATGGCCAATACAAATGTCCAGCGTGCTTATGTGTAAATACTACAACAAAACGAATTGCAGTTAGTGATTGGGGTACATATAAAACTATTGCTATTTATCACATTTCATGATGTAATTTTCTATTATAGGAAATAATCGGATACAAATCTCGAATTATGATGGCGATCATATAACCTCAATTGGTCGTTTGGGAAAAAATTCGGGAGAATTTTCTCGTCCAATGGGTATTGCCTACGATGAGAAAAATGAAGATTTATATGTTGTTGATGAAGGTATATTGATCATTTCGAATAACATACATTTTTTAAGCTAAGTAATTTTCTTTCTAGGTAATAATCGTATTCAAATATTTCGAAATGAATACACATCGATTAGTGTTGTTCACTCAAAAATTGGTTTTCAAGGACCCTATGACATTTTATTAATGAAAGATAAAAAAATTCTCGTTTCGGAATATAAGGCACATCGATTACAAATCGTCTAGTTTCATCTATGTTATTTTGTAGATCATCTCGTATTTGTCTTAGAAAGTATCGAGTTATTTAAAATTCCTATAGGAAGGATATAACTGTTATGTCAGAATTGAATTTCTAAATTGCACTATTTCTAATGACATTTTAGGAATATTTATAAGCTTTCTGCATTTATAATCACCAGTTGTTATTTTTCGTAATTCAAACAATTATTTGTAATTTTTTTCTATACAATTATTTTTTCAATCTATTTTTTATTTTATTTATATACTCTAATGTATTTAGTTGTTAAAACTGATTTTCTCTTGATACATCATCAGGAAGAAATTGTAAATCATCATGAAAGCACTATACCACGCACCCGACCGTAACTGTGATAATAGATAGAATATGATTGACAAATATCATGCAGTAGATTGTTTAGCGACATATTCAAGGCTAGCTTGCTAATTTGAGATGTTACAATTGACATACGGATACTTCCGCACAGTTCTACCCATTTATATACAACTTTTATCCAGTTTCCAAGCTTGTTCGAATGACGCAAGAAGCAAGGAGACTCCTTTCTTCATTGTATGCTTAGCCGGGAGGGCTACTTTTCGAAAAACCAATCCTCCTGACTTGTCCCATTGAAAACTACACGTCAACTTTTTGAGATATTGCTATTCCACACACTACTCGACTAGCACTACAAAAACCCTCAGATCTTGATTTTATATAAATGACTTTTCTTGTGGAGGTTTTCTAGAAATCTGTCCAAAATTCTATCATCGAGCAGCCCTCAGGGATGGGAAAAAACATTGAATTATGGATAAATTGACATGATGAACATGAATCCGAGGTCAATTTGAGTACAATGTTTATGAGGAATCCAGGATTTTAGTCAGACTTATAGAAAACCTCCATAAAAAAAGTAGGCCTCACGGCTAAGCCTACCGTGAAGAGAGGAAAAGTGCTGGATACTTTTCTTCTTGCCTCATTTGAACAAGCTTGGAAGCTGCTTTCGTTTGGTCATATGTAAAGTTATATTTGATTAAACTTTGAGTTAATTATACGCTTTATAAAATGAGCGATTTTTTCCAAAATAGGCTAGGCTACCACTCCACATTTTTCTCGAAATGTCAAAGGTGAAAATCTAATTTGCAGATGATAATATACAAACCTTTTACGCTCTATCCACTGGTACTATCAGAAAAATTTTAACATCAATGGTTAAAATAAAAACCGGGCTTATGTAGGCCTCCTGAAGGCAGAAAATAGACTTTTCTGACCACTTTTTCGACATGTTCTGCATAATATCTAAGAGAAAAAATAGTGAATTTACACACAACTGAAGAATTCTAAAAGACAATCATAGTGAGATTTTGCCGGATAAAAGTTGTGTATAAATAGGCGGAGCTGTGCGGAAGTGCCCATACATACCCATTATGATCAATCGGAAACTCCATCTGATTGAACTAATAACTTTACCGGATACTTGAAACAATATGTCAGGATGTAAATTAACAGGTGGATCGTAATAAACTGCTGTTATTTTTCTTTTTTAAGACACTTATCTATGGTTCCAAGACTCCGTTTTAGCTCATTCGATAGAGAATTTGCTGCTCTACAAAACAATGTACTTTATTTATAAATATATATTCATACTTTTCTTGTAAAATAAGATAAATTCTACAAGTTCAGCCATCAGCACTGAGACGAATAACAACTGGGCTAATTGTTCTCAAGCCGCCCGAATTTGACCAATTAAAGCCTTTTTATTTGTTATTTTATTCCAGTTCATCTGGTCACACAATTCATACAAAATAAAATAATCGAGCGGATTTAAATTCGAACTATTTGACGATCATCTTGACTTCGGTCAAAAATCTCGGAAATGATCCTTGTACCATGTTTGAGTGTGATGATTCTTGTGTACCGGTGCTCCATCTTGTTGAAATTTATATTCATTTCCCATTAACTTTTGACCATCTTTTAATGCTATTGGCTACATTTCATAAATATAATGTTATTTTTTGTTTCTAGATTCTTCTTTCAGAGTTTCAGGATTTTCAATGTCAAAAATCCAGATTTTATATTATTTACATTATTTTACTGAGATATTGTTTCGAGTATCTGTGGTAAAAGTTTTATTTCGACATATCAATCTCATCAAGAAACTTGAAAACCTTGTTCGATCGAAACCAGCAGCAGATTGGTGCTCTTCATAGACGATTACTTTGTACGCAAACAAATTTTGGATTTAGATGATTTGAAAAGGTTTGCATCATTGTTTTTCTCAATCATTTTTTAAAAAGTTCATCGAGGAATTGAAAGGCTAAGAGGATAATGAAATATTTTAGAAGTATGTCGGTGTGCCTTCAAATCTTTGCGCAGCATGGTAAGTCCCTCTAGTTGTTTAAAAATCGTGCTATCGACAAAGGACATCTCTGAGCGACAGTTTATAAGAGAGTGTAAATCTTTGATTATGATGCTGTCGAAAGTCAAATATAGTTGTAGATGTACGACAAGTAAATAAAGTGTTATAGAAAAAGAAGATTGATTATTATTCTTCGTTTTATTTAATCTCTTAAAATCTGATATTGTAAAGGAACAATTTCTCGTTTCAACATAATAATAGACACACAAGGGAAACAAATGGGAGAAATAAAAAATGTTCGTTATTATTTTTTTTGAAATGTAATATGTTGAGAAACTATTTTATTGAATAAAAAACATTGATTACAGCTTCTGTGTTACATTATAGCTAAATTATACGATTCAAAATCTTCTAACACATCAAAATCAATGATAAGATCTTAATAATTAAGAAGTCTAAGAATTTTCTGTAAATCATATCTCTATCAGTGATACCATACTTGTTTATTCTCTGTCGTTGTCTTCAACAGAAATCGGTTTGTATTGGACTAGAGTTATTTTATTAACCGTTTAATGACTTTAGTTTTGTATAACATAAACAAAACTAAACCGTTTAATGTTCATGGATATGGTGATTCGTACGATTATGTACTTTTACATAAAACTCATCCGTTTAAGTCTGAAAATGGACAAAAGTGAGAGTGTACAACGCATTTTGACGAAAATGATTATTAAATTTTATTTTATTGCTAGACAGAGACGCCATCAAATATTATTTTCTCAATGTTATGAGAATATTAACAATTATTCAATGTTGAATCCAAATGAGATGGTCCTTCTAATTTATGCTATTTCCGTCCGCAATTGAACGAAGTATCATATTGTTAATTATGATATATTTTGTTTTGAAAATAAGCAGTTTAAATTGGCTATTCGAATTCAAGTTTAATGTTTTTTTGTTTCCGTTTCTATTTTTTTTTTTTTTTTTGCATAAGGTTCGTTCATTTTAGATTGTATAAACATAAGTTTTGACTCTTCATAAAATCAAAGCAAAGATGTTCTTTTATATTGTTGATGTTGATGTGTGTGACATTCACACTATTAAATATTGTTTGATGCCAACAAAAGAAAACTCATAACGTTTCAAGTGTGAAGTGTGGACGATCATTAAAAAAGAAAATAAGAAGAAAACATTTTTAGAAACAACAGTATAAATAGAAAGTTAAAATTCAAATGTTTTTCAATATTAATTTGATATGCGTACATTTTACTTTTTTTGGGTTATAAATAAAGTAAGCCAATTTATTTATGTTGTTTATCTTTGTAGAAACAAAACAAAAATCCCATCACATATCACTTTATTATTGTCATTGCTAATGTTGTGTTATATTAAAATTTGATTATGTAATATGAATATCGAATAAGTTTCGTGAGTATATGTATATATTGAAAGGAAACGATATTCAATAGATATATATATATATAAAGTTGCTGAAGGAAATTGAACTACAATAATTATTACCTTGAGAAAACATTCATAAAGGAGAAATAACAACATCAATAATCCAAATATACACAAAATAATCATAAACGCAGACTTATGCTAATGATGAACTTCTTTTCTTTTTTTTTATAGAAAAAATTTTACAAGAGAAAAAAAGATGAGATCTAAAATAATACCATACATCGCCTATATTAAATTTATTATTGAAAAATAGACACAATGATCGTTTAAATAAACTTAATCGATTGTAAAAAAACAAAAAAAACAAAATACTAAATCAAATATAAGTCTCTCTTGAACTAATTGAATGAACAAACTGAACGCAAATCAAGTGGCACAATCTGTTGTTTCTTGACATTTTTGTGCGCACGGTAAGAAATTAATTAGTTGACACTAATTTCTATATAAATAAATTTTGTTTTACTATTACTATTATTGTTTAAAATCGTAACTGTAACCACATATACACAAAATATGTTTAATGACATTCACACTTATCGTTAAAACACATTATAATAGAGCTAATGACAAGAAAACGTCCCATCATCTGCATATAGACTATATACTATGACTGACCATATCCACCTGTCTTTGACAACAGAAAGAAAAGATTTTTTTTTTTTAGTAATATAACTGGAATAATGATAGGTTTATGCAGAACATCTGCGTTTTTATTAATAATGGCTGCTGATGATAACACTTAATTCTGTAGTGCAGAAAGGTCTCTAATTTATGTTTATAAAAATTGAATCATCTAAGATCGATGAGAGATCTCGAATGCGTTCAAAATTGATTAATCAAAACGGTGAAATGATTGTGATTTGTATGAGAATAGTGGTCAGTTGTGTACAGTACTCCGAGTTCTGTTCTTGACTGGATTTTTTCACAACCAAAAACGATTGCACCTACTATTAAACATTCTGAAGATTTGTCACACGACACTCTTGACTTACACTATAATATAATATCTTTATGAAAGTGTTTAATGTCAATTTTCAAATTCACATCTTCAATCTTTCTCTATTTTAATTCACTAAAAAATCAAACAAATAAACAACGAAAACACTGTTTTATTAAAACATGTGTAAACACAATAAGCGGAAAAAAAGAATATATACAAAATGTGATAAATGATTTTATTATCACTTGCGAGAGGGAATTATTAGTATGTAATTTTAGTAAGGTAACGATGTTTGTGGTACATTAAATGTCGACGAATTTGATACAGGATTTGAAGCCCAATATGTTCCATGTAAATAGGGATTTGATGCACTAAAATTATAATCATAACTACTTGGAGTCCAATAATTTGAATATGGTGAAGCAAGAGCAACATTTGTGGCTCCCGCTGCTGACATTGTTGGACTTAAACCGGCAACAGCTGTCAATTTTTGATGAGCTGTATGATGAGCGGCATAGCCAAATGCATAATTTCGCATCAAAAAGTCTTGTTGATATTTATTATAGGCTGATTCTGGTACAGCTGGTTGATTCAACTGATGTAAACCGTTAAAATCAAATTTATATGCATAACGTTTACCATGTACTTTTGTCATAATGTTTTTATCGTAATAGTAACGTAGTGCACGTGAGAGTTTATCATAGTTCATATTTGGTTTTGATTTTCGTTCACCCCATCTTCTTGCTACTTCATCCGGATCAATTAGTTTAAATTCACCATTTTGTCCTTCCCAAGAGATGATACTAGTATTTGTTGGTTCAGCTAATAATTCTAATAAAAATTGCCATAATTGAATTTGTCCAGTGCCTAAAAGAATAGATAAAATAAAAGTTATTATTCGAAGAAGAGCAAATGCTATTAACTCATCTTACCAGCAGTACCTCCAAAACGATTTGAATGATGTGAAAACAGACTGGATGGGCCGGCAAGTGTTGAATATGTATCTAAATAGAAAAATAATTGTTTAAACAAAAGATAATAGTTATAAGATTTTGTGATTACCTCTTAGACCGCCATGTGGAGATTCTGCTTTAACCAGGGACCATTGCTGATGTTGTGATTCAAATTCACCTTTAATTCTAGCTGATAATGATGCGGATGATGAGGAATAACCTAGAAATGAAAATTATTGTATATTATACATCATGTAGATTCATTAGATATGAGACAATTGCACTAATCACTATCATTTTTTCTTTTTTTTGCTTCAATGTGATCAATCACACAACTATTTAAACAATTTTTTGATTAAATTTAACTTAATTTAACTCTATTGATCATATGATTACTCTTGACTTTCGCTTTTTCTCAGAAAATGCGGCTCATTTAAATACATTTTTCTTCTCTCTGTCATCTTCTGCGTCGTTCGAAGAACAATTATCACATACACACAGACAGACACACACATACACACACAATAGTAGAAATTATCATGCGCACAATAGACATAACTTCTTTAACTTGAAATAGCATCTTCAACCATCTGTTTTTACAAAATAAATATAAAAAAATGAGCATGCAATGACATATCGTTCGTTGACTCTTGTCTTATTCACAATTAACACAACTTTTCATAAAAGATAGATGATGAGGAATTCTAGTAACTTAAATACAAAAATATTTCTCAATGTTACTAAAATAACGAATAGACATAGTACTTTGTTTAGAAGCCCAAACTGATCATGTTTTCTTTCTCTTTACTTTAAAAACACATATTTCGTCTCATACAAGAAAACAAGTTTCTTACATCTAGCTAAATGATAAAAATTCAATTTTTTCTCCGACTTAAACTAGCTTATAAGTTCGGGTGATGGTACTCAAAATTGTGTTACTCATCTAAGCAGATTATATATATGGAATTATATATACACACTCTTACACGTTGATAGACAAATGAAACGGTATTATAGACAGGATCTAAGGAGTACATGAAGTAAGAAAGAAAAATAGATTAAGTGTGATTGTGTTGTTATTTTGAGATAATATTTACATAAACAATAGAATCTTACTTTGTGTATGGCCACTGACAGGAGTCCAAGCATTCTTTGGCGGTGGCTCTAAATCAGAAATAACAAAAATTTTTACAAGTGTCGATTTTACTTTTAGTTGAAAAAATAGATATTGTGAAAGTAAAAATAAAATCAAAGTAATGATGACACACTTAAGCCTAAGGGATAAATACACATTTTACATTCTAAAAAATGACTGTAGTCAACATGACGAGATAGAAAAACTTTTTCAATTGAAATTTCAAATACAACACTGTTTACATCTCAAGTTCAATGGAATTTCTATATTTTCAAAGGTTTATACCAAATATTAGTAAATAAATCTCATACTCAAATAAACAGTAGAATTAAAACGTATCATCTTCTAATATGTACGAAAAAACCTATACATTCTTTTTAGTCTTTCGCTAACATCTTACAGTATTAGAAGGTATCGAATCTTGATCAATAATAATAATGATTCTACTTACATGTAGAAAAACTTACTTCTCTGTGAAATCAGAAATTTCTTATCTAACCTGTACAGACGAAAAATTCTTATAAAATGAAAAACGACTCTTTTTTTTCCTGTTTAAGAAGAAACTTTCTTAACAAAAGAAAACCCGTTCTACTCATACTAGTACACCATCGGATGTTTTCAAGTTGTATCAATTTTCACAACTATTTCCTGCTAGATAAAAAAAGAAAAAAACATATACAAACATTTTTTTTTTCATTTATTGTTTTTTTTTATGATATGATATAGACAATCATCTCGCGTGTGACTACATCAACTATATAAGGATAACGGAAAATCGCTATTCCTGTATGATGTTTTTATTTATTAGTAATATCTCCGGTTTTTATACTGCTGCTGCTGTGTTATGTCATCATCATGTCGATTTTATATATTTTTTATGAAGGAAATAGTCTGTATGTGTCTCTTACCAGTAAGCATGTCTTGAACAAGAAGAAGAATATATAAATAGGAAACTAGAATAGAGACGCCTTTAAAGTCCGGAATTCCTTAAAATCGGACTGTTACGGAAATGCAAGCCGATTAACGTTTTCCTTAACAGGATTGAATTTTTTTTTTTTCTTCTTTTATTTTCAGTTAGAAGTAGAAAAAGTTCCGTTTTGTATTTGGAAAACTATCGTATAGTAGAAATAAGAGAATAAGAGAAAATTATTTTCCGTTTCTTTTTTTTACATGAGAAGAGTGAGTGTTAGATAAAATTTGATTAAAGTTCTTCATTTTTACACTATGAGTTCACTTTGTGTACTCTCTTTTCCTTCCTCTTTCTCTCTGTGTATGCGTCCAATGAAAATATTTTATATTCACTTCCGCCAATCAATTTATTCTAGCGTATAAGAGAAAAAATGAACCTATGAATTCATTTTCCGTCCGTTTCATATATATGCGCGTACTCAATACTCACTAGTAGAGAAAGAAAAGAAGAAGAAAAAATAAAATTAGATATATGAACGGGTTAAAAATTTACCTAGATAGATAGATTCGATCTTTCTGAAGTTTTTTAATCATGTAATCAAAAAGTTGTTTTGTGCGAACTTATTCTATTAACAGTTGATGAAGTATTCGTTATAATAAAAATAATTATTTTTGTAGGAACTCTGAAAGAACTTCTAGTCTCTAAATTATTTCTAAAGAAGGTATGACATCAGAAATAGCATAATATCTTTTTACAATGTACTGCATTCAAAAAAGCAATACTGTCAAATTATTAGGCAAAAATTAGTACAACGCAAAGTTAAATTGATTAGAAACCAAATAGACTGTCAAAAAAGAGGTGCATTTTCGAAAAAAAAATGCATCTTAGACAAGTTAAAGGTGGCTTCATTTTTTATCAGTAAGATAAAATTTCCATGTAAAAGACGCACTAGGATTTCCTACGAAGGCGACTGGATTCCAATTTTATGCACGCGTAGTATCTTTGTGAGACATCATGGATGGACATCAGGAATCGCGAAAGAGGAATAAGACTACTTTTAGCTTTTAGGCCTATAGGTCTAAAAGTTAAAAGTAGTCTTATTCCTCTCCGCATTACTATATTGTAACAAAAGTTAATATGTTCCAAGTTGATACAAAAACAGTCATCTTGCACACTATTCATTATCATACAAGTATGAGCTACATTTAAAAAATGACTATATAGCTGCCACTTTTAAAACTCGTCTAAACCAAGTGACATTATTTTCGTTGTTATTGTGCGTGACCGGTAACTTTTGTTCCTCTCTGCAACAGTAAGACAAAGATAAAAATTTTTATATATTGTTTCATATATAAGACGAATACTGAAAAAGTTTTTTGAATTTATCTCAGACACATTCTCATTTTCATTCAAGTTGACATCCTGTCTGTTGGAAGCTACTGAGTAACGGAAGCAACATTCTTTCCTTCTTTTTTTTTCAATCCCACTCTATTTTTTTTCTCTGCGAGAAACAACAAAGTTCAATAACATTGAAAGTTATTTCCTGAAATATTTTTCTTCTTTTTTTTTAGTATTCTATATTGCATTCAAGTAAATGTCTGCAAACCAAAAAAGAAAAAAGGGAAAACAAAGAACTTTTATATATTTTTTTTTCTAATGCAAGTCAACATTTCCATACTGATTTTCTCTGCTTCAGTTTTTTTTATTTTCATCTTACTTCCGATTGAACATCGTGTTTATATCAATCATTTTCTTCTTTTTTTTTTGTATGCGTTGTATGTAGATCGATTTTGAATGGAAAAATAGTAGCAGTAAGTGAGAAAAGAAGTAGAAAATAAAAATGAGCAAGTTTTTGCATATTATGGATTAATTATTGTTCAATATCTTTACGGAACATTGACGAGCCGTTAGCGGAGTCACTGCTCCTTGTGGAAAAAAATACTAAGGGCAATAAGCAGTTATTACATCTTTTTTGTTTTTTTATAGTATTTTATGATATCTATTTCGTATCTTGTTATTTATTTTGATGCCGAAGGTTTTTTTTTGGTCTTTATAACACCGGAAACATGAATTTATACACACACTCTCCCAGACATACGAAGAAATATTTAAATTTTCAGAACTTAGACTTAGTTTTATTTCGATTGGCACTTACATATTAACATTTCTTCCTAATATTGACAAATCTTAATTAACATATACGTAGATGACGAAATATTGACCTGTTACAATTTACTGTAACCAAATATATATATGCAGATGTATATAATGACGACGTTCTGTTTTCGTCATATAATAAAGAGAGAAACACACCTTTTTCTTATTCTAATTTCATTAAATAAAGAGTTGATCAATTTTGAGTTAACAATATTTGATATACAAAAGACTATTGAATTATTTACCTGAAACTTTCTGTACGTTCCAACATTATAGGCGAGTATCCTATTGGTGGACTGATTTAATACAAGATATTATTTTGGTCTAATTCATCCAAAACTGCATCGTTTTAGCATTCATTTGAACACTGTTATTTAATTTATATACGAAATATGTGAAAGTATCAGATTCAGTAAAGTTTTCGCACTAATTTAACTGATTATTCTCTATTTTTTTCATTTGGTTCAAAGATCCACTGGTTTTTGCTCGTCGTCTACAATTTTTGATCAATTAAAAAATCGACCAATAATTATTTTTTCTGTTCGAGAAGCTCAAAATTTTCCGATTACTCTCTCCACACGATCTTTTAAGACATAATTTTGTTTTGTTCATCATAAAACACGATAATTATGATGATAATTAGATCGAGCATATATCGAATGATTTAATCTAAATATTGATTATATAATTGACAATTGTCTTATCAATCATATTTATCGCAATATCATGTTAAAACTATGTTCGTGTTCTCTAACCATACATGTATATATTCAATACCTTTCGTCAATATTGACTGCTAAAGATGCTCGCGTGTATACGCTAAACAAGACAACAATATCACATTTATTTTGCAGGTGATTTATTCTCTCTCTCTCTCCTTACATTAAGTCTATTTGACAAACTTGATTTCATTAGAAAAATCTGCTATGATGTAACTGAACTATACTCTAACAGAATATTCTCGTCTTTGTTTAAAGCCTCATTAGTATGATAAAAAAAAAATGAAAGAGAAAATAATTATCCACTCTTGTTTCTGTCTTTGATGTCAATATTTTTCACGGATTTGAAAAAGACAAAGAATGGATCTATTCTTCTTTCTTTTTTTTACCTCTCTTTCTTTCCATGATTTTGTACCTGATTAGCCTCAAATCATTAAATTGTACTCTAAGAATAAGTGTAAATAATGACTATAAAATAAGATGAAGACATTGTTGCTCGCTTCATTTGTTCTATTCAACAACAATAAAAGAATGAGGACACGTGCGATGATACACACACACACACAGCAACATTATTAAAGTTGAGAATCAACACGTCAAATAATTTTAATAAAAAAGTAAATTTCTTAACTGAACTAAATCATTTCACTATATTGCATATGTAACAATCATCGATATAGATGATCAAGACAATTTAAGAATGATAGAAGAAAAAGCAGTCTGATCTTTCCGATTTTTCAAATTTGAAAGATGAAATGTTTCTAATTACTAGTTGAGAAAAGTTCAAAATTTGGACAAGTGTTTCTCAAATTAAAGTGGTATGATAAGTTTTTATTTTTAGGATAAAGAATGCTCATTTTAGAGTGTTCAAGTTTTCGTGGTTAATGTTGATTCCAAAGTAATTGAAGATAATTTCAAAGATGTCTCCTTCTTCGATTGTAACTAATTGTTATTTTTTTTGATATTTAAGGAAACGTATGTTATCATGCGAAGTTATTATACTGTTCTATTCATTTGACCATAGTTAAATTAGCCTATAAGCTGTCTATCAATAT
The DNA here is from genome assembly GCA_905250885.1 of Didymodactylos carnosus. Lineage (NCBI taxonomy): Eukaryota > Metazoa > Rotifera > Eurotatoria > Philodinida > Philodinidae > Didymodactylos > Didymodactylos carnosus. The sequence goes on from CAJNOQ010000116.1 coordinate 57,483, forward strand.
TTAACTATGAACAATTGCATTTGAATAGAGAGAAAAAAAAATAATAGTGATTAATCATGATGATGATTAATAGAGAGAATAAATGAATTAAATTTCGATGTAAAGTTATGCAAAAGCAATCTGTTATATTGTAGCAACATTTATGTGTTTAATCCATACAAAGGAATTATATTTTCCATTATACAATAGTGACGTGATGTATTTGTTATAATGTAAAAGTTCATATGTTATGACAAGGATATAACAGTTCTAGAATTTACTGAATTGGACAGACTAGAATTCTTTAAGTACTATAATTCAAATATCTTCCTCTTATTTAATAATGTTGTTTAAACTGGTAATATGTATTAATTAATTCAAATTATCTAGTCTTCATAAATCCAGTTTCATAACTCACACATTTATGAAACTTGTAAAAATGTTTCATTTTTACTTAACTTCTGTGTTAAAAAGTTCAACGTCCAAGTTTCCTAAATTTTGTGAAACTTGTTTTCAAGTTTCATAAATGTGTGATTTATGAAGACAGGGTATCCCATTAATTCATGCAACAATGAGCAACCGGTGTGAAATTCTCCCTAGTATTGTTAATAATTTGTCTGTGAATGGAATTTCATCTCTTTTGCGAATTCAATTTGAAAACAGATATCTGCGCTTATGCTCATGTTCATGAGTATCTATGAGTATGGACGCAGTTATCTACTTGGATCTCTCCTAGTTCATGATTTTTCTTTTCCTAAATCAATACTATCATTAGATTTTTTTCCACACAATCGAAACAAGGAATCTTTCTTTTCTTCTCTTCTTTTTGTTAATATTTGTCAATTTGTCTCATAAAATATGGCGGAACAAAAGGTTAAAACATATTTTCTATCGATTTGATTAACACATACTATCGATGTGTATGTATGCACCGTAAATTGATCTTTATGAGATATTGAAAGCACGTGTGTTTACGGTAAGTTTTGAACTCTACCGCTTCATAAGAGCAGATGTGTACGTTGTATGTATGCGGATCAGAAAAGAGGAAATCGAATAAAAAAATTTCTTTTTACATATAGTGCGACACATAATGTTTGAAAACATGATAAGTCAATGATCGAGAAGTTATGGATTATGTTGACGAACAAGAATACTATCACATTTACATCACTCACCCTCTTATTCTAATTGATAAAACAATAAATACCTTCCTTTCTCTTTTCTATTGGCAGAATTTTATCTTGTTTCATATTTTTAAGCATACTAGAAAAAGATAAAATTGTAATGCTTAAGAAAAAATGAAACACACATCTGCTTATAAAATAAAATCAAAATTCTCTTCAACTAGCTTGATTAACTCAGTGATATCTTGGTCATTAAATAAACTACAACACAGATAGGGAAGAAAGACATAAATTTGCTCATTTTTATCAAATCATGATGTATTTTGGAGAGAGTGAACGTAGTGACTATGCAGATTAGGGTTTAGCCTCGATTCGTCCCTAATTGATTTCTCAATTCGTCCCTCATGAATTTTTATTCTCAATTCGTTCCTTAAAATTTTTTTCTTGATTTGTCCCTTCTCGATTAGTCTCTCAAATGCACGCATAGGCTAAATTATTCGGCCTTTAAATTTATTTAATAAACTTTGTAAAAAAGAACAACACTAATAATTAACAATATGTAAACAGCTATAATATCACCATGTCCACAAGACAAACCAGTTCGAATTGTTTTAACAGCTCTACCGCATTTAATAGCTATCAGTATTCGTTATTGTGGTGTACTCCTGATTCGTCGACATATGGATTTTTTTCCTGGCTCGTCGACAACATTTTGGGCAGGAAGATCAAAGATGTATGTGAACTATAAAGTGTCGATGAATCAGAAAAATTAATTAACGTGTCATCACAGTGAATAGAGTGATATTGGAATTTGTACAATTTCTATCACGACAACGCCATTCATTCCGAGTTTTATACTCTCGCTTTTTAGTATATTTATAATTTAAAACTGGCCTACCACGGTCAGTGAGAGTGAAATGTAACATGTTTGCAGAATTTGTGTATACTCCTACTGAATATCCGTAAGTTTATATAGGTTAGTGAGCTTCTTTTTTTAAGCATCTTAAACGACTCTAAATTGTAGTTGTTTATATATTGTTAATTATTAGTGTTGTTCTTTTTTACAAAATTTATTAAATAAATTTAAAAGTCGAAGAATTTAGCCTTTGCATGCATTTGAGGGACGAAATGAGAAGGGACGAATTGAGAAATCAATTAGGGTTGAATCGAGAGGACACCCAGATTAGAGAACATGATCCTACACTCGTTGTCTAATAGAAACCGTTAAACTATATTAAAGAATAAAAAAAAGGTATCCACATTTATTAGCAAGACTTTCGAAGGGTTGAAATGTACAACGATAATAGTCAAAAAATGATCAAGATTAAATACGTTACCAATGATATTCTGAATCATCACACTTTCTCAAAAAGAAAAAGAAAATACAAACCGTTCTTCATGATTAAATTTATTTTGAGATTTATTCGAGACTAAATCTTCGTTTTATGCATGCACCTGAACTGATAATGTTGTTATTATTATTCATAAAATAATCAAATCTTATCGAAAAATTCATACCAATGGTGTATGAGTAATTGTCGTAAAAAACATATCTTTAGCAGATGCATCGCCTATTACACATCATTGAATTATTCTACATCGTTCTATTATGGTGGGCGTGTGTGTTTTTCTTTTTATTTAATTTTAGTGATCAGTGATAATAATGATATTTTTTCAGTTGGTTAATCTAAACGAATATGAATTTTTAATCAGTGATGGATACTTCTAATACTAATGAGTGTCATTCTTTCTTTTAATCAAATTCAATATAATAACAAGCTTACCTAAATGTTTTTTGCTCACGGCATTATATTCAATTTTTTTTCCTATAAATCAGACTTTATTATCATATATATGTAGATATATGTTTATTAAGTTAAACGATGACAACAGCAATAAAATCTGTTGAAAAAACAATATATATGTATGTCTGTTATTTCGAAGATCATCTGAAAAAAATCACCAATCTTTAAATAAGAGTCAAGTGGAATTATTTCAATATTGAGCCTGAAGTAATAGACGTATTTTAATATTCCATGAAAATATCGTCGATTATGGCAGTAGTAATTTGATCAAAAACTCAAACAGGGAGTAGTAGATAACTCAAGTGAATTTTTTATTTGACAATTTTTTTCTAAGACTGAAATAGATAGTTTTTATACATTCTTTGGTTTTTTTCAGTCGTTGTTACATAAAAAATATTGACACATACGCATGATCAAACGAAATGTAACTAACTTGAGAAAAAAAAAGAAGTTCATTTTCTTAAAAGTAGAGAAAAAAGGCGTAATCAGTCAACTGGATTTAAACATCATCATCATTATTATCAAAATTTAAAGTGTGAAAATACATTAAAATTGAAGGTGTTGATCGTCTTATAACAGAAAAATTTTTTTCTTATAAATCTGACATTGGCATAAATGTGATACTACCGGTTTAGTTGTTACTTATAAAGAAACAGATAACCAAACAACAGTCTGTATTTGATTTTTTAAACTTTTCAAGAAAACGAAAGAAAAGCAAATATAATAAAATATGTTATGAGACTGTTTACATAAACGATTAATTATACAGAAAAGATGCAGTATGAACTTAAAATATTTTTGAATTTAGTAGTCTTTTTTCTTTGATTTATGGAAAAAGCACACACATGGTAGCTCATTATCAATACGATTATTAACAAAGCCCTATTATTTCTCAGAATTTATTTTCATTCTCATTTTGAAAATGAACAGACTTATAATACAGCTAAATTATTTAGTTTAGTGGAAGTTCTTTTCCTATCTTTCATCGATATCTTGATCCACAAAACATTCTACAATATTGAGTTTCATACGTACGAAAGTTTCTTACGTTTCTCAACTCGAGATCTTAGTCAAGGAGTGCAAGAGACCGTTTTTTGATCTTTGTGTTAAAAAATTCCAAAAAAATTAAGATGTGTTCTAATTTTCTGTTTGGACCGGCAAGTGAACTACAATAGTATCCAAAAATAATTGATTTTTAGCATAATGTAACATGGAAATTTCATTCGATTTCGAAATTGACAATATTTTCTTATAAATCTGCATGCACTAATTATACAAAATACATCTTTGATGGTGAATATCAGCAGGTAGGAACATCCGGAAAATTATAAGCAGACATGACAAGCGTCATAAAAACCGGTTCTACACTGCTCATTCACCAGCAAACAGATCGATGAAGACTGACGATTTACGACGAAATAATCGCTTTTTCAGCTGAAAACAGCATGTAATCCGATTGGTTTTTCGATTAGTTTTTATAAAACATCTGGTTCTGATCGCGGTTATGAACGTTTTTTCCTTTACAAAAGTGGCGATAACCGTGTGTTTTTCATGAAGATAAACATTAATAACAAACAACAAAGGTGCCTTTGCAGTAGAGACCTGCACGAGTTAAGAAAACATAACTCGAACCCAACCCGAGTGTCGAAATGCCAACCCGATCCGATAATAACTTAATCCGAATCTAACTCGATAATCCCACCAGAAAACCATTTTTGAGAAAAAATTGAGACTTATCTTGTTAGACAAACCGTTTTGGTGCATATTGTAGAATCTCCTAGTTCAAACACTTATTTATTTACTATACAATATTTTCATCTTTCTCACACAAAACAGCTACCTTTATCGACTCAAGTCAATATTCACACTTTGATGAATCGTTGAGAGAAAGATTGAACTTCTTTCATCTAAAGAAGTTGTATTGCATAGCAGTGACGGTTGCAAAATCAAACGGTGCTTGAAACGTGACAGTTCTTCAAGCGACTTTACCCTGTTATTCCGCTAAAAAAACGTGCAGAACTGACGAAACGATAACCGTCGTTGAAAGAAGGATCGTTAAAACCGCGTGTTGGAACCGACATAACCGCAAGAAACTGTTGGGAAAAACGTTCTGAACTGCTCATAAAAACAGTCTGCCGATAATCGGGCGGTTATCGACTTTTCTTGTGCTTAGGTATAGAAACTGAAAACTTTGTATTTCATTTTTGCTCAGAGATGAAAAATTAATCAAGACATCTTCAACTATTTGGCTAAATCGGGTAACTCTGCTATCGGAGTGAGAGTGCGTTACTATTAAAATACAGTAAGCTTAAAATTAAATTCTGCTTTTTCTCGCGGATATTAGCATTACGTAAGGCAAAGAAGATTAAGTGAATCGAAGTGATCATAGAGTGGATTCCGAAGAGCCCACTTTCAGCTACAAAGAGGAACATCCCTCACATTTCTAGATTGTTTCTTGTTAATACTATAATACAAACAAAAAGTAAACTCATGATGTTTTCCTCAAAAGTTGTACGCATTTTGCCAGGAGCTCTAATAAAAGTTATCTGTGTGCTGCGACGTTCCTGGTTCAAATCTCGAGTCGGCCACATGGCGTACCGTACAGAATCCACCGAACTTTTGTCTGTTCGAGTTCAAAATTTTCACACACATACTAGACATTCATACCCTCAGATGTCTTTCAATTTAGCTCTCCAGCTCCTTTTCTCCATAGGGAGTGCAGTTAGTTTTCTCAAAATCAAAATCTGATTTTCCACAAAATTTCTTTAAAATCATCCAATTTTTTCATCAACGGTACACCTTGAGCCTAAATCGGAAAGCATCTGGTAAAAAGTCCAAGTCCCCTCGATCAATCGCTACGATACTGTATTAAGACATGAAATGAGGAGTACCCTTAAGGGAACTCTCTCAGGAAAAAACTTTTTTATCCTACTTCCAATTTCGATGGCGCTTCCAGTGACTAATGCTTGCTGTCCTACGAGATTATGCAAAGAATTTGAAATCGAAACGGTGAAGCGCTGTCGAGTTATTGCGTGACAAGGGGCAAAATGGGGCTCTTAGCAAAAGCGTTATAACTTTTTTATTGGAAGGTGCAGAAAGCTGCGAGAGGCCTCAAATGAAAGTAGACACCTAAATCTAAAATTTAATCCATGGCGATTTCCGAATTTCGATTCTGTTCATTCCCTACACGTACTTTAAATCAGACCTCTGAAAATAACCCTAATTAGGCGGAGTATTTGCCACTTATCTCTGCACAAAAAACAAAAATCGCCGCTGATTAAAGTTTAGATAAATGTCTCAGCTGTCTCAAAATAAAAAAAGAATGAAGGTTTTACGATGAATCGTCTAGGAGTTATTACAACTTTACTGCGCCAAAGCCGTATTCTAAGCAATGACGGCATCACTTCATTGATTATAGTTCAGCGGCTTTAGTAAAACTAGTATAACTCTGCAAGACAAAGTGTGCAAAGCTGCTGGATATCTCATTCTGATCAAAACACTCTGCTCAACATAGCTCCATGTCTGTTAAAACGGGCAGGCTTAAAAATTTTAATTAAAACGTGAAATTTAGAAAAAGGGGATTTTTAGGGCTTTCGGAAATCTCTTTCAAAATCCTTCCAAAACTGTCCTCCCCCCAAAAAAAAACTCCAAAAATTTTTTTGGCAAGCTGAGAAGGATTCTGAAAGATGACACTTTGGGATACTGAACCGTATGGTCACTTCAGTTTCGAAGAAAACATCGAATTCCTGAGGGGGAGGGGGGCCTTAAAGAGTAAGGATTGTAAATTCTTTGACAGGCGATGGAACATATACCACTTTTTGGGATTATGACTACGTGAACTGTAATAAGTTGAAAACCAATGAATAAAGGAGAAAGGATGATAAGATTTTTAACATTTGATACTCACAGGATTAATCAATATAAAATCATTATCTGAAGCTATTGGTGGTGAACACGTGATCATAACCAAATGTCATTTTTCACAGACTATCACAGTTGGTTAGTTATAATTCTCGGAAAGTTGTGAATGGTGTCTCAATTTTCTTCATTTATTTAGACACGCGTTCAAATGATTTTTATACCATAAGAGAGAGCGTAGACAGATGCGTCTAATGCACTTGGTGAGGATAAATCTAAGTGAAAACTATTAAAACTACAGCAAACAAATGCTAACGAACTTAGTAAAGTAGAATATGTGTAACTATTTGTCTTTTGTAATGTTTTGAATTCATCAAAGAGAAGTTTTGGGGCATTGAACTATAGAGAAAGAAAAAGAAAATTATCATCTGCAGGTGAAGTACGTTATCACTACTTTTTAGGTAAGACCTCCCCGTGAGTTATTCAAAAAATGACAATCTGCATTATATTTTGGTATGGATAGTAGATGAAATAACCCCCACTTCTGACTATTTTCTCTGAAAACTAAAAAGTTCACAACTCAGTCACAATCAATCCAAATTACACCAGACTTTCAACATATACTCCATTCTGTTTGCTGTATATTCTGAATTTCAATAAATTTGTTGAAAATTAAGAGAAAGGACTTGGTTTTTGAGGAAAAAGTTTTCTAGAAGTCTTTGCAAAACAGAGAATTTTTTCTTTTGATCTTAATTGCAGGACCAGGTTTAGCAAGCAAAATGGTGTATATGCTGAAATTTTGGTGTAAGCTGAATTGATTTTGACTGAGTTATGAACTTTTTAGTTCCAGGCAGGTAGGGTTTCAGGGAACGCCTGAACCATGGTAGGTGGGGACTTGGGACTTAAGTATTTTTGTAGAGTGAAGTCTAATGGTTCGAACCCACGCTTCACCATTCAAAATCCAAAACTTTGCTAGTGGAGGGAGGTCTTACCTAAAAAGTAATGATAACGTACTTCACCTGCAGATGATAATTTTCTTTTCCTTTCTCTATAGTTCGTTCGGTAGCCCCAAAACTTCTCTTTCGATTACGTCAAACGTTATTCAGAGAACAATGGACTGGATTCTATTTTGAAATGGATAGTAGTTACTGATGTTATTATAACGGGTGGCCCATAAAGAATTGCGCTGTTAGTATTTTCAAACTTTCTCCTCTTCTTTACACTTGATTGAGCTAGTTTTTTAATAAAAGATTCTCTGTTGAATTCTCTACAAAAATCTATTGACTGTTTTATTGCAAAATCCGAAAGTGTAAAATGCCATGAGAAAATGTGAGAAGTACAAAAATATAGAAAAAATATACGTATTTTCTCGAAAAGAGCGACATTTTTTTTGAATGATTTCGCAAGCATTAAAACACGGTTTCAGTATATCTTTGTGTAGTTTCAATACGCTCTTTCTCGTCATGTAGAGCGAAAATCGTTTGAATCTAGATATCCTACGCAAAGATTAACTTCTCCGCAATCAAGTGAAAGTAGCAAAAGTTGTTACCTTTTTTCTTGCGCGATGGAACAAACCAAATTTGTTTTCTAAATCTTAGAGAACCGATCATAACGACTAATCATTTGTTTTCGGAATTAAAAGAATCAACCTGAATAGATCAAGTTTGACTAAGTTTTATTTGTTTTATTGGAAGGCTTGAATTATTGGTGAAAAATCATCTTTTTTGAAAAATTGGCAAAAAATAACGAAATTCTTGCGTTCTCAATTCTAACTGAAAATTATTTAAATTATAGATAGAAAATGGAGCTTTTCGAGGCATACACTGTGGGTACTTCAGCGTTCCTCTCTCATAAACTTTTAGCAGGTAATACCAAAAAAGCTGTAACTATGTTTATTTTTTCTACATTTTTGTGCTTTTCACATTTTCTCATGGTATTTTACACCTTCGGATTTCGCAATAGAACAGTCGATACATTTCTAGTCGAGAATTCAACGGAGAGAGAATCTTATATTAAAAAACTAGCTCAATCAAGTGTAAGGAAGAGGAGAAAGTTTGAAATACGAACAGTGCAATTCTTTATGGGCCACTCGTTACATTAAACTGAATTATGAGACGTTATTTTTCTAAGTTATGCCATAGCAGTTATACTATAGACGAATTAGTGAATGTCCTCTGTTGAGACTTTGTGACTAATTCAGTCAACCAGAAGGCTTGAAAGAAGGTGTTTTGAACGTTTGGGACTTATAGTTTTTCAAAAAAAACGGATAATTGATCTGAGTTATAGTAGCACTTTTAAAGCATAGTGTTCGCATATCGTGCGATTCACTTTATGACCATGCTCTATACGGATTCAACGAATAATTAACGTAATGACTAGCCACTAGACGCTTTACTGTGTTAAAGACAATAACGCAGTGTGTATGATAAAGTCAAAATTCAGCTTGTTTCTCTTATTCACAGAGAGATACTTAAACGTCTCAACAAACATTTTGAAGCTTAATGAATCAGTAGCAGGAAAAGACAATTACTCTTCTACGTGACTTAAATACAATTGCATAAAACGTAATATATAGTAAATCTTTTACGAATATTGGTAGAACAACGTCTTTGTAAAACAGTGATCATTTTTTTGGATAGTAACTTACGCACTTGAAAATAGCCTCTGTCAATTGTTAACTTGCGTTTCGTGTTGAAAATTACCTCGTATAATTGTATTCTTAGGATGAGACAGTCTGTTTATTAGAACTAATATTCGCATGTTTATTGCTGATCTGACCTTAGCTTTATAATCAACTAATCATAAAAAATTCCATATTATAATTGTCTCTCACGGATTTCTAAGACGGGTTTATTTAATCTGATTGTTGAAGAACGACTCTTGTGTGCACCATTTAACATGAATGCAACAATAGTCCTTGTTGATCGACGTCTTTCATGTGTAATACCATCACTTTTTAAATATTCCGTTTTAAGTCCATCATAGTTCGCTTTCTGATTTCTCGAACTTTTCAATCTTATTATATAACCTGTTCTACACGATATTAGAGCATATAATTCTGATCGAAATCGACTGCCAGTCATACAATAACTAATAAAATTAATAACATGATTAGTATACATCATTATATTTAATATTGCCCATGTTGCAGCGACACACGATGATGATTCAACAACGGTCGTTTGAAACGTCGCATTTTGATACAAATCACCGATATTAAATAGATTTAAAAGTGACGCTGTATCACTGTCAGAGTTACCTGTTTTAGACTGATAGAAAATAATAAATATCCCTACGGGTAATTCAAGTACGAAAAATATAAACGATACACTAATAATCATAATACACATACTTCGTAATTTTGATGTAATCGTTTGGTGATTTGTTCGACGCTTTGTTAATAATACTCTACGAACAATTGTTATATTACAGAATAACATAATTAGAAATGGTAGTAGAACTTGTAATGAAATATCAAACCATGGAAAAATTATATTGAAAAAATATTCATATGTTCCATTTGTTGCAAAACATTTTTTATAAACAAATTCATTAACAGGCACTCCGTTCTGAATAAAAAAAGAATCAACAAATAATAATAAATGACCATCAACCAAACATAGAATAAGTGCAAGATTACATGAAATAAATAGAGCATTTTTAGATGTACACCATGTACGAGAAAAATTCAGAAATGTTACAGCGATATATCGATCGATATTAACAGCGACTAGTAACCAACTACTTAAATGTAATGAATAGTAGAATGCGAATACGTGTAATTTACATAGTATTTTGGTTGAAATAGTTAAATTATATCGATGAAACAAAAAGTCTCTCAACATTCCAGTATAAAGTACGATTAAATCGGCAAACGACAAAGCAGCGAGATAGCAAAATGTTGAATGAATGCGCATACGACGACGTAATAACACGGCTATACTAAGAATATTGCTAATTGTACCAATGAAGATCCATGCGGGTGATATGTGTTTATTAACACTATCTGCTAATTTTTGACAATCAGCGATCATATCACGATATCATATTGTTATATAGAATACATCCTAAAATGAATTGAGAGCAAGTAAAATGATTAAAACTGTGATGAACGAAACTTTACATCGGGTGTATCCGTAAATTCAACTGATTTAACTAACTGATTTAACTATTTTATATTTATATTTTAAACGTCTCCAAAGTCTTTCTCCTGTTTTCGCCTTCGCAAATTCTCAGAACATCTCTTCCTACACTAAAGTGATTTTCTATTTCGAAGGCGCATGGGATTCACGACTGATTTCATTATGACACCGTGATCATAATGAAGTTGTCCGACATCCATTTTCTCTTTAAAGCTAGACACTAGTTAGATTTCTATGTGTTTTGAAAAGCCATCTTTTTAGCCGCCACATTTTAGACTGTAGTGGTTTGTTCAGACGTCGTTAAGACTTCAGACACACAGTTACACATCAGTTAGACATACTGACTTTCGAGTCAGTATTTAGCTTAGTTCTGTTGATCGAATAGACACAGTATTGAATAGTAAGGTACTTGTCTACCCGCTGATGAAAAACTCTGTCCGTTCTAGAATAGTATTCAAACGGAATCGTATCTTCACACCGACACGATTTTCTTCACTTGGAGTAATTTGGGCCCGTACGTTGTTTTTCCTGGGGTAATTCCGATCGATCCATTCAAATACATGAAGTTTTCCGAGATAAACCTCTGGTGTATTTCAGAATTAGATTTCTGAAATACTCTTTAGGTAAAAGGTATTAATCATCTCATCGTCTATGCCATATATTGCACAAAAATTGCATTTCAAATGCTAAAGGTCAACAAACTCTATGATCTTACGCATTTGGATGCAATTTTTTACATATTCTGATGATAAATTTGATCAGTATTATTGCTCATTAATAATGATGAGCAATCTATGAAAAAATTTCTATATAAGTTATGAACTGTACTTTTATGAGCTGAATAAAACAATAATATGCACATACGATTGAAATTAACCAACATAGTACCCAAGTTAGAGTTAGTTATTATTAAAATACATATCAGAATGCTTACCTAAAATCTTCTGAAAATTACATAATATATATCTCTCGAACTGTTTAACCGTCTGCCGTTCGAAATTATATAAGATAAGTGACTAGTATTTCAGAAAAATACAACACTGGGCGACAATTTTTACGAATACGGAATTAGATTGAAAATAGCACAGCGGCGTATCCAAGGGGGGGACAAATGGGCAATTGCCCATTTCATTTGGGGATTTGCCCATTGTAATTTTTATTAGTAAGTTTTTGCCCATTGAAATTTTACTTAGCAGATATACTCAGGCGGTTTCTTTTTGTATAACCCTTAGGAAGATATTTGTAAGAGTGCCTATAGACAGAATTGTTTGTTTATTTTTGAAATAGAATCTAATTCAAAAATTAAAAGAATCTCATTTCATTTTTTTTTGTTCTTCTTGGACCAAAAATCTTTTGGCCCATCGACAAAAACCTTGCCCATTTTGCCCATCGTTTTTTTCCGCTACAATAGAAGTTTGCCCATTGTACTAAAAATCCTGGTTACGCCGCTGAAAGAGCACGGTTCTAATTTTTGGAGAACGGAGTCTTCGACGATTCAAAAGAGAAGGGGTTATACAGTACCATCTTTCCAGGGTTCCAGTTGTTTATCATATTGAAGAAGGAGGAATTTAAAGTCTGAAATTCAGAGTTGTATAGAAGATCTAGATGTTTATGTGAGCGAATATGAAAAAACTTTTTTCACATGTACATGGTACAAATATAATTTTTCAAAGAAACGTGGACGACCAAAGAAAGCTAAGATGGCCTGGGTAAAGTAAACAAGGATTATGAACTGATAAACTGCTTTTTTCAATGATTTGCTTGGTGTATTTCTATCGTAAACGTTGAAGAAGATGAAATTGCCACTAGAAAACGCCACGGGTACATAAGAACCTGTCTAACCATTCTGTTTCCAATCGTCTGAGGCTCCGTTCTATGCCAAATTATTTTCTGTGCTCTAAACAATCAAATATTGTTCTCTTTTCAATCTAATTCCGTGCTCAAAAGTAACTTTTCTCCTGCAACATTACTACTGTATATTAAACAGTAATTAATGATCTGTTATGAAACATAAACACACTCAGCATAACTTTTGTTTGTACACTGTAATCTTGAATTAATTTCCAGTTTATAGAAAATCGACCGAAAGATCGCCGGAGATTTTCTAGTTTATAGAAATTCCTCGACGAATTTCCACCTTTCTAGAAAATGTTGATCGAGTTGAGTTTCCATAAATTCGATTTTCTATAAATAATTTCCAGGAATCCGGAAATTCGATTCTAATTTTCTATAAACTAGAAAATCTCCGGCGATTTTCTAGAAAGTGGAAATTCGCCCAGGAATTTCTAGACCAAATACTTACTTATTCGTCTTTTTGTTTTGCAATCAGTGTAGGTGTAAGAGCGTCACGTAAAGTGAAAGGAATTTCTACTTTCTTGGGAATTATGTATAGAAAATTCAATGCCAATTTTCTAGATTGTTGGAAATTCGATTTTCCATAAACTGGAAAATCTTCGAAGAATTCCTATAGATACTCTTTGGAATTCGCCGAGTATTTTCCATAAATAATTTCCCTCCCTACAGTATACTAAAAACAATTGAAAAAAAAACGCAACTTATTTTCGCATCCGAAACTTAAATATTTTCGATTCCTATATAAACTCTATGTTAACAATACCTTCTCATCTTATTTCTTAACTTTCAAAATGCTTCGAACTTACGCTAAACTTAATAATAGACAACAATATTCATTAGAAGATTTACAATTAGCGTTACGCAGTATTTCATACGGGTCATATATTTATCAAGTTTCAGGAGACTTCTATTTACCACGTATAATCCTATAACATATATATGTGAGGATTTACAACAAATTGAATTAGTTCAACTATATTTCGGGTATCTATGTTTGTATCTATTAGTGTGATAGAGTATCACTTCTTAGTATCAGTAAGACTCCTGTTGTCTTTTCAATTCCTTTCTACACAATACATTTCTTTTTTTGACAATAAAAGTGCGTCTCCCTTAACTTCTTTTAAACAGAAATTTGTTTTTGGAATTCGACTGAGAGTTTACGGATATAATTGTTGGTATTCTCTAGTGGTGAATGATAATTTACCTACTGAGTGTACTTTACGTATAAATATTTTGTTTTGCACAATTTCGTGGTTGTCGATGAAGGATGAATATGATAGATATGTTTTCAAAAGAACATGCGGATATAAACTTGGCAATGTTTGGTTTCTTTTCTTTCATGTCCTCTAATAATGACCTGTCAATATTAATTAATATCTGACATGTCTATAAAGTATTTGAAAGAGGATAAATTAACTCATTGTATATAGAAACGTGATTCAATTGTCAAAATTGATTTTCAGTTGTTAAAAGTTAATTGAATTAGAAAGAGAAAGGTAAGATAATCTTATGGGGACAAAAATGACCTTAAAGAACTTCACTATTTCTTAGGTACTACAAGGGTCACCAATTCCTAAGTGAGGAAGTAGTAAAAACTAATTTTGTAGAAGGAATTCTTAAATACTCTATTGTATTAACAAATTTCTTTTAATCTGGAAACTGTTACCTTTTTTTCTAATGTAAATGGAGAGATTAATAAAAATAAATAGAACAGAATAGTAACTGATTTGTAGTTATATCTACGCATCATCTTTCATTAACCATATACAATAATCTTTCACGTATTTGTTTCTGGTTAATAAATGTTTTTTTTTGTGTCTTTTTAGTGTCTTTGCAGAAACATATTAAGCAGACACTGATCTAAGATTTATGAAGAATAAACGAGAAGATGTTTTTTAGATCATTTCTCATGAGCTCAATAACAAGAAAAATTAATATAAATGTTAGTTAATGCGTCCCGCAAGTGTAGTTTGACGCGTCTTCTAAATTTCAATGCCAATGAATATACTAAAATATACAGTAAAAGAGTAGAGCTATTTTTCACAGGTTATCAGTTGTAATAACCAAAACAAAAGTATAAAGGAGAACAAAACGAAACATATTTGTCCTTTTACATCTTTTCTCTTTTAGATACAATTGTTTTTTTGATTAACTCTTTCTTTTGATTAAAATTTTACAATATGTGAGGTTTCGATCCTAAGAGGATTTCCACTAAAAACATAAAAGGTCAAAAAAAAGTTAAACTACTATAAAATAAAGACTTGAGAAACATGATCTGTTTACACACTTTTGAGTGCATATTTTGAATATCAATTGAATTTTAGTTCAATAATTTGTGTTCGATTATTCGAAAGAAAAAAACACGATTCTTACTAAAAACAAATTTGAATTTTTGAAAACGTAATATGAATAACTTTCCGACATACTGTGAAACGGATCAATATGCAAGATTATTAAGTTACTGCATATTACAAACAGATCTCTGATTGTAGCTATAGGGAACTTGTTTTTGAGAAAAAAAATGTTAACTAATTGTTTCTCTGTAATCATCAATATAGAATCCAGCTACATTTTTATTTTTTTTTAGATGTGTTAATCTAATATGCGAAAGACTTTTTTCGTCTATATTGATCGTTTATCTCTGGGACCAAGACAATTGACCTCCTTTTGGAACAAAAATTCATTAAATTCAATCGTTAAATTCATCACTTTATATTTTATTATGAATACAAAGTAGTGACATATCTATTCATTCTCCACAAAATCATGAATTATTCTTGGTTACATGCTGATTAATGTAGCGAACATCTAATGTTTGTCGTTATATGCATCGGCCATAAGTTGAAGATATCGGTGAAAGTTGATTGAATAGTGTTGCTCGGGGATCTTAGACAAACGATGGTAA
>CAJNOQ010000117.1:0-73104 GCA_905250885.1 Didymodactylos carnosus
AATAAGTACAACGGGTGAATGAAATAAAAAGATTGTAACGAAGTTTTCTTGGAAAGTTGCTATTTTTACTACTTGTGCTTTGTCCTCTTATAATTTCGCTGCACGTCAGTTTAAGAAAATTGTTATGGCATGGTTTTGTAGAGAATTCAATAAGGAATCTTTTGGAAAAAGATTTGGATCGATAGGATAAAAGCCGGCGGAGTTATATTCAAAATACGGGAGTGCGTTTATTTATGCGCCACCCGTTAGATTTTACGTGTCAGTGGTGGTGATTGAGTGGTGTTAGTTGAAAGCATAACTCTGACGATCTTATGGTCATAGTTCACGCACAAAACGTCCTCTACTTCTACATTTTTTGTAAAGTTACTTGAACTAATAAAAACCAAATCAAGCACCGTTTTAGTCATTCCATCCATGCTAACTCTTGTAGGCTCTTCCACTAATTGTTTGAAATTGAAAATATCAGAAAATTCAAAAAACTTTTTGCCAGCTGCCATTTCTGGATGCAAATTACACCAGGCATCACTGTGTGCATTGAAATCATCTACGAATATTACACCGTCAAAAGATCTCGTTTGAATTACATCACAAATAGTGTCACTTAAAAATTCTATATACTCTTCGGTTTCGGCGTTTGAAAGACTCGGGGATCGATAATAACTGCAAAGAAAATATTTCCTATTTAAGGAAGTACATCCGAGCTTCTGTTTCATAGCTTTTAAATGAGAACCAATGGAGTTTTGCTCGATGCTTTGTATCATTATGAAAAAGATCTTAGCAAATGAAACATGTTACACATATTTACTTCCTGCCATTCTCAGAAGCTTTGAAACGAGAATAAAGTTCACGGCAGCATATTTTTTCGTAAAAATAGCCAGTCATTTGCGAGGTGGTTTCAAATTCAGTATTTATTTTCATTCTGTATCTTACAGTGACATGTTTATGTGTAAATGAGTGGGTTGGGTGATTTTCATTAAAAAACTTTTAACAGGAGTTCGATTAAAATGATTTTGTTGGCACAAGAGTTTCATTAAAAAAATTTTGGTGGCATAAAAATTTCATTACAATTTTTCGACGACAGAAGAACTTCATTAAAAATTTCAATGAAAAACCAGGGTCACTGAACACACAGGCAATTTATATTTCGCTAAGCAGTAGATGAAAAAATGGTTGGAAAAATAATAATTTTCACAAAATAAAGATGAACCTTTTGCTAAGCAATACCAACTATTTCTCGAATCACATAGAAAAGAATGATTTTTGTGTTTGTATCAAAACTCAAAGAAACAAGGTATCGCTTAGCAAGAGATACCTATTTCACTTCTTACATGTATCGCTACGCGATATATACATCATTTTTTCCCGCTTAAACATACCTGTTTTCGGATGTTTAACTTATATTCTGTTCACCTAACTTTCATTAAAATAACTCCTGCAAGGTGACTGTGACAGTTTCCTTAAAACCTTTGATAACACGAGAATTTCATTAAAATGTTTTGCTGACACAAGAATTTCATCAAAGTTTTTTGATGGCACAAAATTTCATTAAAAATTTTAATAAAAATCCAGATTCACCAAACACTCAGGAACTTTCGTTAAAACTTTAATAAACGTCTTTTTAATGGAAGTTCTTTTAATGAAAATTTTTTTAATGAAACTCCGATATCCCAAATGAGTGTACAAAATACATAGGTAGCATGGTACATATATTGCTTATAGAAAGAAGTCCCAAGTCTCATATTCTCTCCTCTTTTCAATGTCGACAACCGCATGCCCACATTCATCTTCGTTCAAAATTATTCGAAAAATTGGTGTTGCTCTCGTACTCTAAATCGAATAATAGATTAAACACATGTATGTATATATTATCTTCCTCTCTCTATATATATGTAGGCATATATGTCGGAGTTGAGATTAACATCTCGATTCTTAATTCGTCTTGGCAAGACTAGAACTTGAATTCATCATTAAATACTGGAATACCTATGTGTTTATTTTTATTCAAATTTGTTAATACTTTGCTTCGTATTACATTATGTAAATTTAATTTGATAATAAAGCATTGAAACTCACTTTAAACATGTATATCGTTATACTAGTTGACTAGCAAATATGTTTCTGTTCTACCTAACCGCATGCATACTATTGTTTGCATATCGATGAATCAGCATACCTTTTGTTGCAATAGAACCAATGAACGCATGAACCGATAAGGTCTCTGAAAAAAGAATCTTTATGAGCTGACTGGAAAAAAAATCAGACACTCATGTAATTTCACTTTTTTTCGTGAAAAACTAAGAGATTTGAGAAAATTCGCCGTATAGTCTAGAAATATTTATGTATCTTTGTGCTAAGCTTATTTAGATTTAATTCATACAGGCTTAGTTTGGATAAATTTAAACCTCAAGAAAATTACGTAACCTCATTATACCGACCACCTCTATTTTGGAAACAATTTTGTGATTCAATAAAAAATGGAATATCGTAGCAGGATCTTTTTCTAAATGTCCGTCTGGTTCTCCATGGTATGTCTGTAATCAATAATAATATCGTGCTCTAGTTCGCTATATTGAGGACCAACTGTTGATTATCTGGAAATAGGTTATCCTTTGATATTCAAGCTTTATGAGATTAGAATTCGGTCATAGAGATTGAATACCAAAGAGCTAAACTACATCATGCAATCGCGTACAGAAAAATAAATTATTCATGAGTATTTTCATGCACGTTGTCGAATCTTCTTTCAAACCCATAAGTCGCATTTGATGAAACTGAAACATTCCCTTTTAGTTTTTGTGTAAAGCATATCCTTGTTAATGATAGATAATATCCACTTATAATTATAATACATTTCACAAATGATTTCGAATAATATCGTTTTACATGGTTTTCGATAAATATTAAGTTTCAGCAATATCCGTTATATACTAGAAAAAAGGAAATAAGAATAAAAATCAATGAATTTACGATAAATTAACGTATTCTAATTTTTTATTGTTTCTCAAATCAAAACAGTAGAATTTACACATTCGAAGTCTAATAGTTTCATTTTTTCGTTGGACAGAGAGATTAAGAATAAAGTCATCTTTTTTAGCAACAAAAAAATAGTTCTATTTATCAAGACGTTTCGTCAGTTCGCTCGTATATTTAAAACATTTGTTCGATTTAGTTGATAAAATAAAACAGAATAAATATGATGTTGCTACTAAAATGTCGCAATCAAATAAACGGAGTATTGATAAGAAGTCCGCCTGTCCCCACTTGTTTATGAGCTTTTTCTAAGAGAAAATTTGTCATTATCCATTATCATGATCAAAAACTTAAATTATATTATCGATACGTTGACGATATCTTCACCTATTTCATATGAAACACAAAAAAGACATTTGGACGGCATAGTTAAGAGATAAAATAATAACGAACTGGACACATTTCTCTACAGAAAGTCGACAGATATCGATCTTTATTTAAAGTAGGATAAAAGCGCAAGGAAATGGGCCACAAAACATGCTTTTGGATGTTACTAAATCGTTCTTCTTTTGATTATAGCGGCTAGAACTATGCGTGACCACAGATCTGACTAAAAAGGTGATCTAGATATATGAACCGTGGTATTCTACGATCCCTTGTTTGTCAGAAAGATGGCTCCAAAGTTTAGAAAAATGCGAAAACATCTCTCACTGTTTTTCGTGCCGTTTAGCTTAGACGTAAGCTCCAAAGATGGGCAATTAGCCTTTGAAAGTAGTTGTTTTTATTTTTTTAGGCGTGTAGTCAACTGCCTAATCTATTCAGTTCAAAATTTCAGAATCAAATGGAAAAAAGAAAAAGTTGCATATTTACTCGTGTCATGCTACAATGGCTATTACATCGGACAGAGAAGACTCGGGGTGGTGATTAGACACCAGGAACACAAAAAGGCTTTCTATGGCAAGAGATTCTCCTGAATATGGATCGCTAGCCGCTAGCAGAATATTTTGGCAGTCGAATCAAACACAACAAATGGAATGATAAATAAGAGTTTTCTCATGAAATTATTCAAGGTCAACTAGCATATTTATTCTTAATGAGCCTTCGTTTTTAATGTTTTTTTGATGCGTGTCATACTGTCAGATATAACCTTAAGAACTTTCCTAAAATAAGCGTGAACATGTTGTAAAATTTATCAGAGTACTCATCATCAACTCGTATTGAGAGTGGTAATAATCTGATAGTTTTGTTGGAAGAGGAGAAGTCATTTTTCTTGGTTTCTGCATCAGCTGTAACGTCAGAAGCGATAATTCAACGAGCATTTCAATACTAGCGTCATTTTTAAATGAAGCAAAGAAAGTTTTGTATAGAAGACTTCAGATGGACTTATCCGTAGTACTCTGAAAACCCAGACTATTGGTAGGATCATGCTGTATGCCTTATGCACCATCCATAATTTGTTATCTCGCACAGCTTATAGAATGTTTTTTCAGTTTTGCTTAAATATTTATATCAAAAGTCCTAAGAGGCCTCCTTACGTCCATAAAAACAATGTCGTTAACAGTTCGTTTTTATGCTACCAAGACAGTTTTAACACTTCTTAAATGGGGCCATTTTTAAGCCATTTCACGGTCAAAAAACGATCTGTTGACACTCTTTTTTTTCAAACTGTTTTTTCACCGTTAACGAACCGTTTCATGAATGTTTCGCAAAGAAGTTTTATTTTTGACGTCCCTCCTCAAAAATAGTGTTTTTCTAATTTTTTAATCGTTTTGGTACCGTTTTCAACACCAATCCTACGATCAAGGTACTAGCTTTAGTACCAAGTCCAGGAAAGATCACTGCCTCTACTCAAGTTTCGTTGACTTGTAGGAGAAACTTGAAAAGTTCTAAGTTACTCGAAGAAAATTAGTGTTATATATACTACTACTACTCTCTAAAAAGATAAGAGAGATAGATGACTTGGCGGCAAAACGATCTGAAAAAGGGAACAGGTAACAGATTGTTTTTCCACCGACAAAAAATGGTCTAAAACAGGTTGGTTTACCGTATACAATATAGTCTCCATTCGGTCACTCCAGTGAGTTTTACACCACCGACGGTTCGTTTGTAGGTGGCCGTTAACAGATCACCATAAATGATCTGGATCCATAAGTGGATTCAGATGGGATGAGGGCCGTGGCGATCGAAAAAAGCAGGACGGGTATACATTTATTTGAGAGAAAACTATAGAACACAACATTATCTATCATCATAATTTCAATACAACAACTAAATGATAATGTTGATATCAATTTGAGCTTTTTTTCTCATTGCAGAAAAGTGGGAGAAAAATTTTGCTCTCAACTATTTTGAGCGACAAAGTGGAAGAAAGCATGTGTTTGTTACATTTTGATTATATTGGTTACCAAATGTGGACAAGAGCTCAGACGAAATTCTTGGGGAAAAAGAGAGTATTAAAGAGAATTTTTTTCCAAAAGCAGGAGACAGTGGGCAATTTTGACTAAGCACATGGACATGAGTTTTGAAAGCAGTCCAAACGTATCTAAACCATTTTTCTATAGGTTTTCTACGACGCTCTTTCCAACCGAATGGTTTTCGGGTTTTAAAAAAGTTTCCCAAAGGGTTTTCCAGAGACAGGATCTCCTGAAACCACTTCAAAAACTTTATTAGAATTCAAAAACCATTCCATTGGAAAGAGTATCGCTGAAAACCTATAGAAAAATACTTTAGAAGCGTTTATGATTTTTAATCTGACTTTTAAATTTTCGGGCAAAAAGATTCTACGTGCCGATCCCAAAATCTAAGAATTCGATAAGATTCAAAAGTATATGTCCAAAACTCAATGAATTATACACCATTCGACGCAGTTTTTTAAGCTGATTTTGAATATGCAATTGGTTCTTGGTT
The DNA here is from genome assembly GCA_905250885.1 of Didymodactylos carnosus. Lineage (NCBI taxonomy): Eukaryota > Metazoa > Rotifera > Eurotatoria > Philodinida > Philodinidae > Didymodactylos > Didymodactylos carnosus. The sequence continues at coordinate 5,878 of CAJNOQ010000117.1, forward strand.
CTGATGTTTCTGAACTGCGAGGACTTGATTTTACCTCGAAAACCAAGGGTTTTTGGAAAACCTCTCCCTCTGCAGGGAAGCGTTTGGGCTATTTTGGGCTAAGTGCACAGACGTATCATATAAAGAAGGATATTTCCTGAAAGTTCCAGCTTCGGTGGACATCAGGGGAATTTAGGACCCCCAACTCTACTAAAATTAATTTTGCGAAAAACGCTTAGTCTCCGGAAAAGTCTTTTTTCACTCGCGCTCATTGAATCTCTAAAAATCTCACTTTCGTTTTTTCCCCAAATGTCCACGTTGTTGCGCACTGTGGGAGAGGCGTACATTCCCTTACACCCCTCATTTGATCACGGCACTAGATAGGCTAGATTTTACATTCCGTAAGGTTGATAACATATTTTGAAGTTTCATACTTATACTTCTTTGATAGAGTCTAGTACGCATTCTCTTAAGCCCTCAGAGTCATGATACATGAACTCGGTATTACATCTTCCCTATAGTCCTCATCCTCATAGGATATACGGATCCGTAGTACATATTCGGGTGTATCTGAAACATACCCCAGTTTACGAAAGACTGTAGACCAGCGTTGAGATCAAATTTATCTTGCAGAGCACGTCGAATCCAACACTTATATATGTCTAAGAAAATGAGGCTAAATAAGAGCTGAGGGTTTCACATTTTTATGGTATATTTGTATGATGAAAAGTAACTGTTAACACAAACAACTTTTGTTTTCTCTCCTACTGTTGTTGTTATACATTACGATATTGTTTATTTTAGTCCTGCTTTATTGCTTTTAAGTAACTTATTGTTGAGTTGCTCCTCTCCGGTCAAATATGACACTTACTTGAAGTTTTATGATTATTTGCATTGAAATAGGTGTTATCGTCATAAAAAAAGCAAAAAAATATGGATACGCATATGTATAATAATATGCCCTTCAACATTAAAAAAATGGAATAAAAAAGAAATGCGAAATGCTTACCATCACCATCGAAAAAGGTGGGCTGATGGAAATAATAATCATAAGGCGGCTCCTTCTTTTTTTAAATACACGCAGTTCTCTTCCTACTATCACATCATCGATCATATTATAAAATACAGTCTGAATCTGAATTTGGAGAGCCATTTTCTCTTCTTTTCTCTTTTTCTCAATATTATTAATATTTTTTGAGAACAAAAAAATACTTGAATGTAAAAATATCCAATTTTTTTTCTTCTTAGTCATATCACACATACCTCTTTCACATTTAAATATCTGAATTTGTTCTAATATTTAAAAAAATTCTTTTGCTACAACTTCTCTCTAACTTTTGTCCATTATGTATACTGATAGATGTATGTATTATTCCATGGAAACTTTCTCTCTCTTTTTCTCTCTCGCAGTGCACGATAGATTCGCATCAATTTCTGTATAGGTAAGTATTATTCAAAATATCAACTATTTTCTTTTCTCATGAAATAATTATATTTTTCGGACGTTTGACAACAATAATAAACTTGTGTTCGATATTTAAATATCATATATTTCTAAACGTCTATTTAATCACTTTTACCAGACGAACAAAAAATAAAATAAAGAAAAAAAATATAATAATAGCTTCTCATGCATGTATATACATATATACGTGTGTTGATGTCGTATATATTTATGAAAGAACAGAATACCCATTATCGTAATTGTTTTTGTATGTTTGTCATTAAAAGAATGCTATTTTTTATTATAGAGACATGAAGTGAGTGAGTTTGTCATCAGCATATTTTCAAAATAATTGAGGTACCTACCTGATAACATAAATCGAATAACACACAATATATCAAAGTTAAGAGTGTATATTGAGAATAGACTTTTGATATGTAAACGTTAGACTATTTGTTTAATAGTCTATAATAATAACGAAATAAATGTTATTAAATTCACTTCTCGAAAAACTCTGACACATTGAGAGTATGTACAGTTACGAGCATAGACCAATAGAAAACGTACTCTAACCCACAAAAATGAGTTTAGCAGAAAAACAGTGTTTCTTATTTTGTTTGTTTACTAAACCTTTAAATGTTTTAAGGTTTTATGAAGAATTTACAAAACTCGAAGGTTTTACTCCTGAGAAATGAAAAACTTCTTGGATTTAGAAAAGTATCAGTGTAAGGAACAAATAAGGATTTTGAAGAGAAAAAGGATTTTTCACTTCTTCTAAAAAACTCAAAAAGGGGTTTTTAGGGCAAAATGAGAAAGATTCTTTTTTCTGCTACACTCTTTTTTCAGGGTTTCGGAAACAACTTTTTTTTCTAACGAGAGTGCCAAAACAATACCGCAAAGAGTAACTTACGACTTCAGTTATCTGTACTTTTCGTTCATTCTAATATTTCAAATAATGTTGATTACTAGATTTCATTGAGAATATTCTATGCTCTAACACATGTAACAGCAAAGCAAAGTATTAACAAATTTGAATAAAAATAAACACATAGATATTCCAGTATTTAATGATGAATTTAAAGTTCTAGTCTTGCCAAGACGAATTAAGAATCGAGATGTTAATCTCAACTCCGACATATATGCCTACATATATATAGAGAGAGCGAGATAATATATACATACGTGTGTTTAATCTATTATTCGATTTAGAGTACGAGAGCAACACCAATTTTTCGAATAATTTTGAACGAAAATGAATGTGGGCATGTGGTTTTCGACATTAAAAAGAGGAGAGAAGAAGAGACTTGGGACTTCTTTTTTATAAACAACAACAACAAAGTTTTTTCGGAGATTATTGGATTATTGGAAAGTTAAAAGTAGTTCAAATAAAAATGCTGTGATTTCTTTTCACGGGTAGATAGGCGAGTCGTTTAGGCGTGACAATGGATTTCCTAAAATTGCCTTTTGATGACTTTTGTAAAACCATATAACAGATAGAAACATAGGTTCTTGGACCCAGTGAATCTCATGGCAATGTTGGTTACGGAACAAGATTCAAAACCCATGTGAAAATCTGTTTTAGATGAAACAACCCATTTTTAACTATTTTCACAGTAAATTAAAAATTTTATAACTCAGTCAGAATCGATCCAAACTACTTCAGAACTCTAACATATATGCGGTTTCACCGAGTCAATTTAAGTCCAATAATGGTTTCAAATTTTTTACTTAGGTTTTCAAAAAGTTTGTATCAAACTAAAGTAATGTTGTAGCGACCATCGTGTCTTGACGAACGAATAAAGCATCTCATCTACGATGAACAACACACCTGCTATTTCGACATGCACAAGTCTATCAGCACCAAATACTTACACAACTGTCCTAACAGAAAAATGCCAACATCAAGACTGACCAGATAAAAATTACTCATGCGCTTCCGCAACCCACATTCACCGTAAACGACGGAAACAAAGCACGCGCAACTGCTTAGTCGAAGTACAACTTGATTTTCGTATTTTACAATTTTTCTCTGCCACAAGACGCAGCTGAAACGTTGAACAATAATCACTTCATCCTTGCAAAATAAACAAAAGATGGACATGAGTTTATTTTTGTGCTTTACATATCTAAAATAGCTCGGTCAGTAGGCACTTCAAAAAATCGAGAAGCTTTTGAAAAGATTCTTCAATTAGAAAACTTTGTTGAAGTTTTAGAGAGTCAGAAATGTACAGAGAGGATAAAAGAGTTTATGAACGGAAAATATCTTTTCCGCCTTCCACGGCAATAGTTATCTCGGATTCGTTTTCTTTTCTGTCATCTATGGATCTTGCCACATCTTGAATCATCATCACTATCTAGTAATGAATATTTGACATGTCCATCTTCATCACTAGTAGAATCAAAATCGTCCATGCTTTAGACAGCTATCTTTAAAAACACAATTTTTCTCCTATTGATTATAGTTTTTAATACTGAATCTATATTAGAGATATCCCTTGTATTTATAAAATGCTCAAAAATAATATTGTCGGATGTCTGAAATGGTTTTTTAAAGGATTATGATAAATTTTACACGTAGTAATCAAAATTTTTCCGACTTCTGTGCATTCTAACAGTGCAATCTATCATATCAGAGTATATTGCAGTAATGCATTAGTGTTCTAGGTCAATAATATAAAATTGTTTCTCTATCATTGACTACTGTTCCATAGTCTTTGACAACGATCACATATTTAGCTACTCTGACATTAGTACATAAACTAACTGCTCGTATGATTCCTAATGATTTTGTTTCTGATAATGTTATACTGGCTAGCAAACTTTTATCGTTCAGATTCGACTGTTAGAAGACTGGTAGTTTTTTTGACTAATTTTCTTGTTAAAATCAATGACTGAATAGGTTCGAAAGGTGCACGATGTTTTTCATTGGTATACGAGAGATACATTAAATAGAGCATTAAGATCAGAAGCACTGCATATGTGTAAAAGTTTAAAATTAAAATGATGAAAATGATGAAAAAATTATTGTTTCAAAGTTTAGCATGACACACGGTTGTCTGACGGTGAATAGAAAGTATATTGGTAATTATGCACTAATAATGGTTTTTCACTAACCAGGTATTCACCATTATATCTACTTCCGTGCGGTTTTAGTACCCGCAACCTATGGTCATGAGTTTCGATAAAAACATTCATGCCGGATAATGGGCATGATCGCAGATGTCTTAGTTAAAAAACTGTAAAGACAACGATACCGACTTCATTTAACGTTTGAGACAAATTGAAGAGGATCCCAGTGGCTTGTTTTCCTTATAAAGTATTAATGTACGTCGATCGTGAAAGATAGAGCTTTCCAAGAAGTACCGTTGAATTTTCTCTCTATCACTGAAAACTAACTAATAAAAGCAGAAAAACTAGTTTTTTAGTTAGACAGATGATCATCGTGAACGTTTGCATTATTATTTCTAGAAGCTTTTATTTACACAATTTTATAAAAATGTTCATAATGAGTTTTTTGTAGAAAATTGAATGGAAAGGCTAAATTATACGCCACAAGGAACCATAACCTAAGAATTTTTGACTACCATCATAGACTCGAATTACATGTAGCTTAGTCCACCGAGCAGTTACCGATCGAATATTTTATCTAGGCAACTTTACATTTCAAATGTGTACATGTTATACTGTTCATAGTAGCAGATATTATTGTATTTATTTTTCCGTGTAATTTGTATTCATTGTTGGAAATAATTCCAAAAGAAACTGTTTCACATTTCCGGAACCAGTCACATCCAAATAAAGCGGTCCGGCATTCGCTTCTACAATAATATTAAATCTAAAACAAGAAAGTTAAATGCTAGTTTTTAAACAAGCCAATAAAAAATTATATGAACCTCAAAAATGAGCAACAATTTCGTTCCATTTTTACCAATTGTACCAAATTATCTAACGATTTGTCATCGGAAGGAAATTCAAATCTAAGTAATCAAACAACATTATTAATTTTAAAATACTTTATAAGAAATCATTTTCTATTAACCTGTAACCATCTTCCAGTTCTTTAACGCTTAAAATTTGCTTTTCATAATCTTCCTTAATAGTTATCTTACGCGCAGTCAAATCGTCTTTGGATAAAGTGCAATTACAATTGTTATAATTATTTTCCATTTTTCTTGAGAAATCGTTTAAATCTTTAAATGTTATCACTTCGACACTTCTAAATTTGATATTTCTTTCTCATTCTGCATTCTTATCCTGTCGAGAACATATTATTGACATATAGAGTGTGAAACTTGTATGTCATACAAAAATTGTAACAAATATATACTTAAATCATAAGATTAGAGATGAGCAATAACGGTAAAAATGCTTTTACCGTTACCGATGCTTCGGTAGCAACATCAGATTTTTATCGCGATAATTTCAAACCGGTAAAATATTCTTTTAATGTTACTGACGGTAAATTACTGAAACTTGTGTGATTAATGTTTTTATTAATAGAATAGAACCAGTTAATATCAATGAAGAACATGAAAAAAAGTTTCCAATGGAAACTTTCTATTTACAGCTACTTCACTTTGCAGTTTGTCTTTGAGAAAAAAATGTTGATGTATAACGAGAAAAGTTGGACTTCATAGAATTTAAAACATTTTTCTATATCTTCTCCCTTCCCATCCGATTTAATAAAGGAAAAAAATCTTGTTTACAATCATTGTGTGTGCACGTTCTTGTAAAATGCCTTAATGTATTTTCTACTATAAGTTATTACTAGTGAATAGAATGTCAAAAAGTCAAAATGGAAGTTCGGTAAAAAATTATCTTTTTACCGTTATCGGCTTATCGTAAAAACTTCAAAAGTTTACCGCGGTAAACTTCGGTAAAAATTTTTTACCTTTACCGCTCATCTCTATACAAGATCGACAATAAAAACTTATCGGTATGTGCTCGAACCATAATTATCGTCAGCTAATTTGTTACAAATGGAACTGCAATATGCAATCTACATTTTTATTCTTTTACAATTCTTAATAAACCCTTAATTATGCTCAAAAATTTCGGCGTGTTACTGCTACATTTGTTTTGATCCTATATTTTTTGTATCCTATACAGGAACATTATTCCCTATCCTGGAAGAAATGCAAGTTCGTGTCGATTTACTTCACTCGCTAAAATGTCTCATCTTATTTTATTCGCTAACATTGTTACCAAGTTTATTATACAATGCACAATGGTATCGTCATTCATCAACGGTTTAAGTGCAGTCGCAATTCACAAACTATTTAACTCAATTTAACTTTTAGCTATTCTTCGTTAAAGTCCTAAGCACAAAAATAAACTCATGTCAATCTTTTGTTTATTTTGGAAGGATGAAGTGATTATTGTTCAACGTTTCAGCTGCGTCTTGTGGCAGAGAAAAATTGTAAAATACGAAAATCAAGTTGTACTTCGACTAAGCAGTTGCGCGTGCTTTGTTTCCGTCGTTTACGGTGAATGTGGGTTGCGGAAGCGCATGAGTAATTTTTATCTGGTCAGTCTTGATGTTGGCATTTTTCTGTTAGGACAGTTGTGTAAGTATTTGGTGCTGATAGACTTGTGCATGTCGAAATAGCAGGTGTGTTGTTCATCGTAGATGAGATGCTTTATTCGTTCGTCAAAACATGATGGGATGGTCGTTCGAATTGTGTCTACTTTTGTCTGTGTATCAGTGGAATTATTTCTTACTTTCTCAGTTTTGTGCAATAAACGTTTCACGGCACTTTCGTCATCGGGTAACAATGAACTTTCGTCACATGACGAAAGTTCTGTTTTCGGTGACAAAAATTCTCTCGGCATGTGACGAAAGTTTAACAATGTTTAAATAGTGGTTACGAAAGGTAACCCGTTATGTGACGAAAGTGTCTGGCTTTTTAGACAGGTCGGCACTTTCGTCACACGTTGCATGAAATCAAAGGCTGCGATGAAATCAATGTTGTAGTGCAAAGTTCATTAATCCAAAGTGTAGTAGTGCAAACAGGAGTAGTCCAAACTGCAGTAATGTAAACTGTAGCAGTGCAAACTGGAGTAATAACTTCTTGCTTTTTTCTTTACAAACATTGCATTTTCCTAGCGAAACGCGTAAAAAAACCTTCTGAAGTCTTTTTCTAAAGTCAAAATATCAAAATCAAGCGTTTATTGCGTGTGGGAGTAGTTCGGTCTGGAGTAGACCACGCTCCAGCTGTTCAAATTGCAGTAGTCCCCGTATAAGCAGTTCTATGTTATCAGTGTGACGATAGTTGTAGGTATGTTACACAGTTGGTTACGAAAGTTCACCACTCTTGTGACCAAAATGTAGGGTGGGGTACTCCCCCCAAAAGACCAGACACTTTCGTCACGTGGGACGAAAGTTCTTTTTTCTATGTGACGAAAATTAGGGTTTAGGAAATTTACTTGAATGAAATTTCCTCCAAAGATATATGCTCGAACAGAATTTCCTCGGATGAAAACCTCCTCGAATTTTCCAAACAAAAATTATCAATATTATTTGTAGTGTATAGAGCAAGAGAAACATTAAAGATGAACACAAAAAATTACTTCAGCAACAGATAAATACCAATAAGACAACTGAACCTATTTCTTTGAGGATTTCAAGGAAGCATCTGTACAGACTTCCGAAAATCAGTTTGAATACTATCATGAGTGTAAAAGTTGTTAATAATACCGTCATCTTTAACATAAGCGAAAAGTGGCTCGTAATTCCTAAAACGCAAGAAATTTTATGATATCCTAAGTACGTCTGTAATTTTTACCGGTATTATTAACAACTTTTACACTCATGGTAGCACTGAAATCGATTTTCGGAAGTCTGTACAGATGCTTCTTTGAAATCTCCATGGATTTGAACGAATGACTCTTTTTACCCCAAAGCATAAAATTTAAAAAATGACACGTTCTATTGTGGTCTAATTAGCTTAATGAAGGTAACGAATATGAAGATCAAAATCATATGGTTCGATAGAGGAAGAGTAGAACTTCACAGTGATATAATTTTTAATTAATTAGCATTCATCGTTAATGAGCTACGATGCTTTTAAAAAATCTCCATGTATTTCAATGGAGTGACTCCTTTGATCCCATCGACATAAATGAGCTAACTCTATTTACCCCATGTGGGGTAAAAAGAGTCAGTCACAATCAGTCGGCTCCTGTTTGAATATGTCTGGAAAACCAACATGAATTTTCAAGAAATTTTTGTACTATTGTGTAGATAATTGTCGGCTTTACTATCGTGGTGAATATCGAATTTTTTCAGTTAAAAACGGAGAAGAAATAGTGAAATTACGACGAAAATTTCGTGAACTGACTATTTTTACCCCACAGTACTCTATATGTCGCATTGTCTAAGGTGTGATTATCATGCGGTCTCTTTGTTGATTTCTTTTTTATTCTATTTTTATAATTCTGTTAATTAATTCGAATAGTTGATTATTTTAGCTACTCTGTCATCTGTTTTCCTTCTGATCATCTCTTATCATTACTTATTTCTCGTCTTTATATCAATGTATCAAAGTGACTTTTAAAATGAGTTATAGTCTTATTTTCTCTTATAAACCGGTACAAATATGTATAACCGAGACTTTAAGGAGGGTCTATACACTGCAAATAATATTGATAATTTTTGTTTGGAAAATTCGAAGAGGTTTCCATTCGAGGAAATTCTGTTCGAGGAAATTCCATTCGAGCAAATTTCCCTCATTTGAAAATTAACGTGACAAAAGTGCATATCATCCCGATAAACATACAAGCGCACACTCAGTGTGCATGAAAGAAAATGTTTTCTGTTCATGAAAGGGCTTTTAGGGATAAAATAATGGCGTCCTGGACTCCAAACGCTGACGGTGTGTGATTGTTGACTATTCTGGTAGTTTACTTTAGTTGGGAAAATCTGATCTGATTGCCAGTTTTTTGTTTAATTCTACTGGTCGTTCACGTAGAGCGTCAGCTACAGTAAAGAGGAGCTTGTTTAAAAAGTAATAAATTCCACTAGTTCATTAATGTCAAATTCATGCAGTTGTGGGGCTGTCCTTTTTCATCCTTGGTCTTCCGGCCATCCGACCAAGTGACGGGATGCGCGGGATCGGGTCTATATAGGATAAAATGTTCGGAATGAAAGTCGTCCGGGTGTTCGGAATGAAAAGTACGGATGTTCGTAACAAAACGTGAGGGATTGTTACGAACATCCAGACATTTTTGTATACAAAAACACTAAAAAACGCTGGCTCATGCGTTCCGTACATCCAGACGATTTTCATTTCCAACATTCGGATTTTTTCTGGTTACCGTTGCGAACATCCGGTCTTTTTGCATTCCGATCTTTTCATTTTCCGGACTTTTCATTCCGAACATCCATACTTTTTTATTTTTTCTTCTACATTACTTTTTTATTTTTTATTTTTAAATTATACATCTATTTTTTATAGAAATGAGGATTTCTAAGAAACCTTCCAAGGATTTTTCGGATTTAAAAGTTCTATTAAGCACCAGAAATCAGTAAATGAGAAATTAAAAAATCGGGCTCTGTAAACTCCTAGGCATCAGTGCTTACTGCATAACAAAACCAGTTCGAGCTCTCTATCATTTACCTAGAGTGAGAATTCTTGTGAATGATTAAAGAGTTTAAAGAGATTAAAGAGTTATCAAATATAACTGTGATGATCTTTTTCTTTAAAAACAACTGTCGTAAGAAATGAACATTTCAACAAATATGAAAACGAACATCAATAAAAGTTATGTTGTTCTGTATATTTGATGGATTCAGGAATTTCAACTATACAATAGATCAGAATATAAAGACATATAAAAGTACATTTAAAAACTTTCTTTTCTATTGTTTGACGAAATGTTAAAATATTTTCATATCTATTGCTCAGTTGTTAATAAAACACGAACATTTACGAAGAAAATTCAATTTTATTATTCAAATGAAGAAGCATATTGCTTCAATAGTTGTAACACCGAACTTATGATCACAGAAATGGAAACTCAAAATTATTACTGAGCATAATCTGATCGTTTATAATTGAACGTGAGCATTTGTAGTTATTAATTCTCACAACACCTGATTGAAACTTTGATGAGTTATGAAATAGATCGAACAATAAGACTGTACGAACTTTTTTCGGACAACCTTTACTTTTTCTCTCATCCTATAGTTCACAACGAGTTTTCTCCGTAATCTGATATATATGTTAAATAAAATAGTTAATCCAACTAAATGTGACGTTATTTATAACTGTTTTGAGTTGAAAAAATCAATTAAATTTCAAAAAACTTAAAAACCGTTAAAATTAAACTTCTATTTTGTTCATATTTCTTCTTATATATTCATTCTGCTGACCAAAAGTCTTATTTTTAGTAATCATTTTGTAATGAATAAATTTGATGATCAAAAATATTGATACCTAGAAAAAAATGAATAGCAGCATAATATAGAAGTATAGACTAGTACTCTCAAATGCCGAAGTATAATATGTTCCAAATTAGTTGCCAAATTAGTATTAAACACCCTATATTAGTATATATACTATATATGAATTAAAATACATGAAAAATATTACAATAAAAAACAATGCTTAAAAACCATCACTTGGTTCCATTCACTTTTCTATCATTTTTTCTATATAATACTAGCATGAAAAAATTTAAAAAAAAAAAAAAGGAAAAAAAAAAGAAAAGAAAAATACATAAGATCCTGACAATGAATGAATAAATGAGAATAATGAAAGACATTAGAATATTTCACACAAATTCATCAGTCTTTATGCAAGAAATTTTTGTTCTTTCTATTTCGTTTCGTTTCGAATATAAATATTTTACAAGGAAAAAAACAACAAAAAAAACACAATAGTGGAGTTATGCAAATGCAGACAACAAACATACAACATAGAATAGCAACATAGAATAACCTTTTATTAGGACGTATTGAATGATTATTAGATAAATAATGGCAAAAAGCTTTTATCATTTTAAAAATGATTAAAATAAAATAATATCATCATCTACTATCGACACATGAATTAGTTAAAAATAAATTTTTGTTATTTTGAACAACAATTATATTTTTGCACCAATGAAAAATTAAAAAACAAATTGCTTGAACAAATGACAATAGTTGATACTCTCTATTTTTTTTTTTTTGTCATTTGTTCTTGACTATTATATTGCATAGATAATAAAAACGACCGATTATTGCATATTCATCGCTACTTTTAATGTTCGAAGTTTATTACGTTCATTTGGTGTTTCAGCTTGTTCACATTCAAATGATGCTAACATAAGTGAATCTTCATTAAATATTGGACTAGTTATTATATAATTAATGATAACATCGTTTCGATCAAATGAACATTTACTCGCTTTACAACGTACAAATTCTTCTGATACAAATTTAGCCATCATATAATATTTTTTCAAATTAATACCACCGGCACTTGTATAATCTTTACTATGTGTTTTAATATAATAAACATCTTGTAATACAATACTTGTAAATGGAATAACAATCTATTATTTTATAATTGAAGAGAAAATTTGATAAATATTAAAATGAAAATAGAAAATTTTTTAACATACTTTATCGGCAGCCCAATTATGTTTATCCGCCTCTTTAATAGCTGCTTTAAGTACAATACGATATGACAAAAAATTTTTTGAAACATCCATATATTGTTCAAGTTTTTTAAATTTTTCTTGTTGTACTTTTTCCCACTAGAAAAATAAAAGACAAAAAAAGAATCAATTTTCTAGTTTAAAAAAAAAAAGTTAAAAAAATTTTACCGTTCGTTTTAAACGTCTTACTGGTTGCATATTTAAACCACCAAGTATACCAATCATTGAATTAAAATTATGTAATCGAAAACATTCATAAGCAGCATCAATAAAATAATTTATAACTCTAATACGTGATCGTTTTCTTAAATGTTTAACAATTTCTGTTGTAACAAAAAAACTTAAACGATTAAACCATTGTATATAAGCTTCTAAACAAAATGTCTGCTTTTTATCATGTACAGATGCATTAGACTCTGTCTCATTATCTAATGATAATTTTTTTGTTGGATGTACATTTGCTTCTTCATTAGCTATTTTCATAATAAAATATTGTAATAATTCTTCGGCACCAATTGGTTTCAGTCTGTCCTTACAAAATTAAAAAATAAACAAAAAAATTGTATATTCTGACTAGATATATATATATATATTAATTAATAATCAATAATATGCCTTACCAATTCAATATGTGTTATTTGTTGAGCAAATAATATTGGTTGTGGACATTCATTCATAATATCAGTCTAAAATATTATTTAATAATATAAAATAAAATAAAATAAAAAAAATGACAATGATCACATACCAATAAAGCATTTTCATTCAAATTATTTGCCGCTTTTTGATTCAATTGACGAATATAATCTTCGTATTGTGCAAGAGCTTTTAACTAAATAGACAAAAAACAAAAATATGAAAAGAAATCAAAATATATATTTTATTTTTTAATTATTAAAAATATATTTTTTTTTGTTTACTTTTGAAGAAAGTTTTTTATAAATATAATTTGTATCCGACTGTAAACTATTTTCATAATCACTAATTTTTCGTAATAAATCTTCTAATTGTAATCTCATTTCCGTATTTCGATAATCATAGGGAAATGTACGAGTCCATTGTGAGAGTATAAATAAAAGATTATGCAATGTTCGTACACTTTGATTCTAAAATAATTATAATGAAATAGAAAGAAGAAATATCGTTTATACTACTCTCTATTAGTTTTTTTTTCTCTTACACGTGTCATATTTGTTATTGAGCTAATTGTTGCACGAGCCAGACGATTAAGCAAGAGAGTTGGACGAATATGTATTCTCGAACACATAAGCATAGGATAAATGAAAGAATTCTATAATAGAAAAAATTAATTAAAATGTTAGACTATATAATAAATAAAAGAGTAAACACACTTCTGGAATATAATTATCTGTTGGAGTAAGTTTTTGAATAAGATCATCTATTGTATAATTTAAATTATCAATAAAAGAATTGTCGATTGTTGTTTCGATTGTGGTTGCTGCATTATCTGGAAATGATGATGTGAGTAGGGCAGGAGAAGGACTTGGCGATGTAAATGACAATGGAGACAAATTATCTCTTCGAGGTACAATTGGTACCTAATAACAAAAAGAAGAAGAATCAACGACATAAGATAAATGTAGGATAAATAATTGATGTTTTTTACTTGTAAATGATTGAGATTTGTTCCTGACGGTATAAGCATAGGATTCGACGGTGTATGACTTCTTGTCGGTGTTTTTCGTGCTGTATTAGTTGAATGAGAATAGGGATATTGTTCATTAAAAGTTGAATCAGTTGTTGATATAGAGTTATTATGATAAAATGGTGGAGGAATATCGACGTTATTGCCATTTGTATTTGTTGGCCAAGTATTCGGTTGTTCTTGTGTATGAAGTTGTTGATTTGATTTTTGATGTATTTGATCATAATAAGGCAAATAATTATTAAGATTATTTAAATTAGTACTACCATTTATATTATTATTATTATTATTATTATTATTTGGAAATTGATAGAGATTATTTGTTGTTACTAAATATGGATAAGAAATAATTGGTTGCCATTGATTCGTACCACGACTAGCATGATAAAATTGTTTACGCATATTTTTTTCACGTTCTTCAATTAATTGATCAGATTGTAGTGAATCAATATCATCGTGAGATGGATATGATGTATTTAAACTCTGATTTCTAATAATGGCCGTTGATGATCGTGAACGAGACTGTTTAACCGGTGACAATGTTTGCCTATTAGGTATGAATTCATTTCGCTGTGAAATTTGATTATCTTGTGAATTTTGAATAACATAACCAGATGGAATACGTCCCATTGTATAAAATACTGATGACTTATCAACTGGATGTGATTGAAAATAATTATTATTCCACGTACGACTATTCATTATTAAATTAAAATACAAATAATTAATTAATCATTAATTATTAACTATTTGATCACGGTTTTATGTCATCATATTTATCTAAGAATAATAATTATTTATAAAACAATTAATAGCAATATTTGTGTTCTACATGTTCGAGTCAGTTAAACAATAATAAAAAAATATGTGTTTTCACTTAGATAATGAGAGATTTCAATAAATAAAATGACATTACTTTATGAACTCCAAAATGGTAGACTAGATAGTTTTACAGGAAATGATGTAAACCTACCGAAAATATTCAAAATAAATAAAAATTAAGAAAAAATGTTTTGTTTTTATTTTCTTGTAGAAAAAATTACCAATAAAAAAATGTCACATTCATTCGTTCACGTTGATCATCAAGTAGAGTACGAAAAATATTTTCGAGCGAAACAAAAAAATTTCTAAAAAGAAAAATTAAACGTAAAAATGAGACTGTAATACAAATATAAAATATACATACATTGTGAGTTGTTTTGCTTTCTTTTTTAAGAAAAATGGAATAGAAATTTAAGAAAAAAAAAATGACAAACAAAATAATAGTAGAGATTAACTACATAATAATTGTAGAAAGTAAAAGAGAAAGCGATCAAGTACAATTTAAATTCAAGCAAAAGACAAAAAAATAATAATAAAAGCCTTCCGTTTTTTAACTATAGTTAAACAGACCGGAAGATTATTAATGGACGGTAATAAAAGATTTGCTAGTGCAAAAATGAATCGATTCAATATATACTAAACACAAAAAAAAAATCTATTTTTGTTTTCTATCATCAATGATATACATGTATTGTTGACCGTTTTGATCCTGTTTCACTCGAAATAGAAGATGATTTTTGTTGTTGACCACTAATATCTTCAGTGTCCGAATTTATATCATCACCGTCAATATATTGCTGATTCTGTTTATCATTAAACATACGATTTGTATTTGTCAATTTTTTCATTGTATCACTATTTAACGGTGCTAATTTCTTCTTATATAAATGACTTTTTGACGATGATGAATGAGCCGAATTTGTTGGACTATGTACATATTTTGCCGATGATGTATTATTTGTTACGTCTTCGAGCGTACGTGGTGAATCATCGATATTATATTTTGAATTGATACGTTTATCATTCGTTTGAGTATTTAATGGTTTTAATCTGCCGCTTGGCGGTCGTAATGTGTTTGTGGATGGTAAAGAATTACTCAGATATTGTTCAGTATTATTTTTTGTACGAAAAACCTTTTGTCCAGCAACAGTTAAATCGAGTGTGGGAATGCTCTCTGTCGAACTTGATTTAGAGCCCGATTTTAATCGATTCGTAGCTGATGTGAGATGTTGTAAATATAATGAACCACCAATAGCCTGATTACCACCAGAACCAATACGATTTGAGACAGGCGCAGGAAATTCTTTGCGTTGTTTAGATGGTGAAGTTTTTAATTGTTGAGGTGATAATACTCGACTTTGTTGTTGTATCACTGATTCATCTAGAAATCGGTAATCATCATACATCGAATGTCGATTGTTTGAATTATTATTATTATTATTACTATTTAAATTTGACTGTTTATTTCGTCTAGTAACGCCGTTAAACGTTGGCGATATAATTATTTTTTCATCTCCGTTGCGAACAGATAGACGTGATGTTGGACGTTCATGTTCACCTTGTGAATCAAAACCATCATCCTTTCCATTCTGAAAGCGTTGTTCGTCATTCATTTGTTGCCTCTTAATATAGTTTGATCGTCCGTTTTGATGTGACTTTTTTACTAACATCTTTCGTCGATCTTTCTTATTATTTGAATCATCATAGTCCGATAATAATTCATCACTATTTCTGCCTTGTCCTTCTAAACTATCTGGATCATCATCCGAATGAACTATGACATCTTTATGTTTTCGAGAGTGTGTTTGCTGTTGCTGTTCTTTCACAAAATTTATCGATGTTGGTGTGGAACCTTTACGTGGTTTAACGGGAGGTGGTGGCTGTATACTACTGTCTGTACTTCTAGCTGATGTTATACGTTGTTGTTTTGTTGTTGGATAATCTTTCTCATCATGATAATCTTGTTGTTGTTCATCTCGATTGAATGATGTAACTGATGGATAGGTTGATGAAAGATCAGTGGATTTTTTTGCGTTTGGTAAAGGAGGACGTGTGAAAGATGTTTGTGAAAATGAAAGTGAATCTTTTGAAGTACGTGATGATCGACGTATAAAATTTGCATGTCCATTTATAGGTGGCGATGGAGCAACATTAACAAAAGTATCGCGTGATGTTTCATTACCAAAACTACGTGTTGTCGATGGACGACTATCTCGTGGACTCATTAAACCACGTTTATCACGTAGATAAACTTCAAATACACTACGACAAAAATAAAGTCCACGATTGAGGGCATAGTCTAAAGAAGATATGCCATGAATATCTAGAAAAATACATGAAAAATTTCTATAATCATAATGGAAACAAAAAGATGTCAACTTACCTCTTACATGAGGATCAGCTCCATGATCTAAAAGTTCTTTGAGAACACGTGCATGTCCATGTTTAGTGGCAATATGAAGAGGAGTTTGCTTTTGATTGTCAACTTCATGAACATAAGTTTTATTGGAAATTTTTTCACCCATATCAAATATTAGACGACATGCTAACAGAGAACCTTGTTCAGCAGCAACCTAAATGAACAGACAGAAAAAATATTATAATAATTGAATTATTTCGGTGATAACTTACATGTAGACAAGTTCGACCTTCATTATCTCTTAATAACACTGTTTCTGGTGATAATAATGATTTCAAACATTCTAAAGGTTCAGTTTTTCTTACACTATAATGAATCCATGTTCGATCATCATTATCTCTTTCTTCCACATCACTATCATGATGAGATAATTCCTATAAAACGAAAAAGGTACATGTCGAATAAAGTAATCAGATATACTGGCAACGATTAATATGCCAACAGAATAGATTCCTAATTTTTAACTGGTAAGTTTACGACCGTTCACTCTCTTTATCGAAGAACAACACCTTACTTACTTGAAAATGATCAAATTTATCGAGATGACAGGCCCACATAGCTGGAGTCATGCCATCAATATCTTTAATATGTATATTTGTTTTATAATCAATTAATAATTTTAAACAATCAATATTTTCTGTTAATACTGACCAATGTAATGGTGAACGTAAATGTATATCTAATATCGAATGATCAGCATTATGTTCTAATAATAATCGTACGATCTCAATGTTGCAATGTGTTCCATCACCATAACACGCCCGATGTAAACATGTCGATCCATCATTCGCCAATGTATTAACATTTGCCTGTTTTTCTAATAAATATTTTAATATAGCTATTTGATTATATTGGACAGCATAAGTCAATAAATCTCTACCAAATGAATCTACTCTCGATATTAAATCCAAATTATCATTTAATAATTCTTTAACATAACGTAAATCACCCTCTCGAACAGCTAACATAATTGGTGATAAAGTTTGAAAATTATTTAATGAATGTTTAGGTATTGTTTGTTTGACTTTATTCGAATCAACTGCTATCCATTGCCATTCAAATTTGTCCGGTGCTTCACGAAATGGTGTCAACGGACTTAGACCACGTTCAATTGTCCATTGTAACGGTTTTTGTTCTTTATCACGTTTTTGTAATATTAAATAATATTGTTGTAAAAAATGTAACGCATGCAATAATGTATCTCTCAAACGTGAACTTGTTTCCTCATCTGGTAATTTTAATAAAAATTCTAATATTGTTGATGAAGTCTTTAGAAAATCTTTTCGTTTAATAGCCATTATTATTTATTAATTATTTCACATTATCATTTGAATTTCAATCTCACTCTTGTCAAGTTTGACGATAAAAACGAATAAGTGTTGAAAATTATTCTGCAAAATAGAAAAATGACATACAATATAGTTTAGAGTTTCATAGTTTAGATATATATAACTTTGTTTTATATGACTTATTACAAAACTTGTTGACAGTAATCGAACATACTCTCGAGTAAAAAGAATAGTCATACGCTGTTTATAACCTGCTATTGATAATCAAAAAGTTCACATTAATTAGAAAAGTTTTAACGCACTTTGTTAAGTCAATAAAGTAAAGTGAAGGTAGATTTGTTGCTTTGTAGTTGAAAAAAGGGTTTTTTCTTCAAATAAGTTTTAATTATTGTAAGTTTCGAAGAATATGTGTACATCTTTGTGATCATTAACATTCTTATTCGGTGAGATAGCTGATGTCCGATAGGACCCACGTGAAACTTATATTTGTATATATCAGCGTTCAATATCGAATTCCAGCCATATCAAATTGGTCTAAGTTACCCTATTACTTAATCTCACACCGGGCATTCTCTCTTACCAGTGTAATATGGCAGATGGATCCCAGAATGATCTGAAACAGACAGTAGAAGCTGGCATATGTATGATATTCAATACAGGTAAATATATGATGACTTATTAGTCATAGTAAAACTTCATATTAGATAGTGACCTATATGTATTTTTATATCAAAAACGAATATTAGAGAGGATACTGATTACCAATACACATAATATTATTATGTCTATAAGCGTAGTTTAACTAAGCCGATGCACAGTATAGTTGCATCTGGTTGAATCGACTGAATAAAACGATAGAAGACTTATGGTTCTCAACAGAAAAAATTCTTTCTTTCACACTATTCTGTCTCGCTAATGTATGATCGTAGACATCTGGGGAAAAAATATTTTGAATCTCTAACAGCTGTAGATGAATGATCTATTTCAATATATTCTAAGGTTCATATATTATTTGTGTCAACAAATGAGTATATTTTTAAAAATATTGCTATTTTTCCTATATAATATAATTAATAGTTTAAGTGAAATAGTAGTTAATCATCAACATTAAAAAGTACGAATAAGGGAGTCAGTTAACAAATGAATATGTGTGATAAATAAATAGTCGTTTTCTATGCTCTCTATAGAATGCTAATGTTGTCTCAATATCTTAACATTTTATGAGTGTTCTAGTCTTTTTTGAGTAGTAATTAGAAGTAGAAAATTGTCTAAACATACAAGCAATTCACTTCTATATAAAAATTAAAGTCTACGTTAGATTATAATATGTTAACTTCAGAAAAAAGAAAATGCAGATCGAAAGAAAATAAAAGAGAGAAAAAGTGCAAACCCTGACTACCGTATGTGTATGTAAACGCTTCAGAACGAACGACGACAAGAAGCAAAAAAAAGCACATACTACATGTAATTAGATCTATTTCAGAAGAATTACCGCAATGGGTCATGACGACACGCTTTTATCTATAAAGTATAAAAACAAATGATCAATCAAAATTATATTATAGAAATCGATCAATAGTTTGTTTCCCTGATCATGAGTATTAAAATGAAATAACCAAACTAATCATTAAGGAAATTGAAAGACGAAAAAATTAATTCGAAGTAATGAGTTAGCGAACTTTCCATTTGTTTTATACCAATATTATATAGAATTCAACGTTTTTGATCGCTTATTTTAATTTGGATATTATTTTATCTTACTACATCCATTATCATGTGCTAAAGTATGACAATTCTATTTTAAAAAAAGATTGATTATGTTAAAGTACGAACTCATGAACTATAAATTTACTGATTTTACCTTTACTATTAAGAAATATTAAAAACTTCTGCATTATTATTCGCAGGGGGTCTTCACGGGAGGTCACCAAGATTCTCATAGAACGAACCTTTTTTTACCCTGGAATATGAGATAGAAGGAAATTCTGTCGGATCTTCTTTCAACAAAAAAAATAGGGTTTCTATGCGTAAAACAATGTTTACTAAGCTAAAATGGCGCTATCTATTAGAATTTCACTTAATTCACAAGTATGTTTCGATAGAAGTCATTATTTTGACTATATAGCATTATCTATGAATAATAAAACTGAAACCAAATTAAACGTTGTGTTAATATGAACAGATTTTAGATTATCTGAACTAACTAGTGTATGCTTAATAACTTATTGTATAATATACTCACTCGATTCTTTGTTATAGCACTAAACATAGAAATTTAACAACGTTGATAATATTATCTACAAAAGATGAACAAGATTAAATGTCGAACATGTAAACAATAGATATCTATGTGATTTGTAGAAGCAAGAATGAATAGTTCAAGATGATGGATATTGTTATTTTCTTTTCTGACAATTAGTAGCAGTAGACAGTGTATGATTTTATTCTCTAAAAAACGTTTTGATACATATGAAAAACTGCTTTTTTATATCTTCTATACATTGAAATCTGTTAGAAAAGATTCTGAACATTTTTTTTTACATAATTCAATGGAAAAGTTTAGTCATGATCAGTACCATTCTTTAAAAAAACGATGAAGAAACATTACTCACTTCATTCAAAAGTAATACGGAAGATATTTTAAACTATGGACAATAGATGAGTTCAAAGCATAGTTGTTTAATAACGCTTTTATTATTTATGACAAGGCAAATAACAAGATAACATTTATATTGAAGAATTTGTCTCCAGTTGACAAAAGATAAATAAAACCTATCTATATCAATATGCTCAAAAAATTGTTAAATGTATAAAGATAATGATCAAGGGCATATCTGTTTCATGCACATAGACAAGAACAAAAATATGGGCGTTTTGGTTTTATTACCGTCAATAGTAAATTTATTCGTTTTTAAAGTGTCTTAAGTTTCTCAATGCTAATAAAAAAATGTGAACAAAAATAGATTGAAGTTGTGTAAATCAGTCAGTGTTAAGAAAAATACACAACAAGACGGCAGGCTTTACCATTTAAATAAAAGATTAAATGAAATTAGACACTATGTCAACAATACTTCGATCTATTATAAAAGTTTACTTGAACGAGGTTGGCTCAAAGGACGAAAGAATACCCCGCCTTATGGCTACCGTTACCGATGTAGAGCGCTGCCGTAGCCCGATACCTTCCCTGCAAAGTTGACAAGCTTCTGATATGCTCACCCATCTCGTTACTAGTTAACCACAGTTCTCTGAACAGAAGGCTAGTCCGACGCAGAATTCTTTCGTCCAATCCTCGAACTCTCCCTATACACTCTCACTTACCATGCTCTCCGGAAAGCTAAGCAAACTAGCCAGAGGAGCTCTATTGTACATCGCTATGTATTAGTAGGATTGTTCCTGGACGGGTGATCCGAGGCACTAAGACACAAGTAACTTGTTCAAAGTTATTACATGACCTATCGGCGCCGAGGTTCGAACGCAGTACGTTTGGAGTGACAAACAACATAACCACTAAGCCATGCTGTCAAAAAAAAAGAAAGCTTAACTCAAAGACAACACGATGTTTCAGGATCATATTTATAACTTGTTACGAACTCTTAATGTAAACGTCTCCATTATCTTCGTTGTAAACCATAGTTTTTACAGTGGTGGTCGCATATTGCGCTGGTAATATGGAGTATTCGTTCGTTTACGAAGATCCATAAATATTTCTTATAAAAAATAATAAATCCACGAAGGCAATCATTTTCAATCCCGACGATTTAACCTGGAGGATGCTTGCACGCTTCTATGTGATTAGAAAGATGACATTAAAACATCATGTTTACAAGAAATATATTTCCAGCTATTATCGATTTGAAAAAGAGAGTTTTCAGAGAGTAAAGCTCATCTCTCATCTATCAATATCGTTGTGTAGATGTAGCATACATTTTTCTGGCTTAGTGAAAAGACGCTTACAGGGATAACTATGTTATGTGTATTGGCAGTCAGTATCCTCTCTTATATGGGTTTTCGGTATACTATCTAACATGAAGTTTTACTATGACTAATGAAGAAGTTGTAAAACAGTCTACTTTTCCAAACATCGTGCTGAGATCTTCTATTGTAAGAAGAGTCTGGACGAATACTTTTTATAGAATAATATGCTAAACTAGTGTCTAACCATAGCTTTCCAGCTCTTTTCTATCAAACGTCATTCAATAAATGAATGACTTCATCCTTTTTTGATAGATATGATACGAGGAAAAAATGAATACTTTAAGAAAGGAACAAGAACACTAATAATATCCTAGTACCAGCGTTTCTAATTTACATTCAAGGTAAAAATAGGCTCTAATTACATCTCAATTGCCGACAGTCAATATCGTCTGCTATGAGCCCAGTGTCCAACAAATAAGTTTCTTTATCTGTCTGTACAACTCTATTTTTAATCTTTCTTCTCTGATACAAGAACAAAAAAGAAGTGAGAAGACAAATTGTTCGGCTGTATTTCTATATTTATTTGTATATTCAAAACAATAGACTGTGTGCAGCGATTGACATACAATACAAACTGTGGTAAAAAAGTATAATTGATCATATCAACATGACAAAACAAATGAATATCTTTCATAACGTAGGATAGGTGCTCATTGAAGTATATAAATGTGCTTTTTTCGTTCATCTATACAATCAATGACTTTTGTATGAGTGTGAGTGAGTAAAGGGATGCAATTTAAAGTGCATATCACTTTTTTCTATGTCAAATATTACGAATTAGGTTCAATACTATCAATACAACGACGAGCTAACATTAGTCTTTCGGAACCGACTAAGAGAATGTAAGATTTATACTATTAATCCGCACACAAAAAAATGGAAACATGTGATCAGGATACCAATAGTGTAAAATATTGCGTAGGAATGTAGAGATAAAAGCTATATAGAAGTGTCTCATAGCTTTGATACATAAATAATTGACAACTTCAATAGGATAAGTGTACTAATACCTGATTACTTAACACATCGTGAGCCTCAAGCTAGATAAACAATTAGTTTCTATTTGCTAAACAAATACAACGTCGTTTGTTTAACAGCATTTCTGACTCATTCATGTTCATTCATTTAAAAACAAATCATTCTTTGTTTTAGAAAATGTATCTGTAGTGGTCTCAATTGTACATACGTCATATAAGAGCCCATACAATCAATGAACTTCTGAAAGAAGTTTTGAACAGAAATAACAGAAAAAGATTGAAAATAAATCTTTACAAATTTTTTTTTCTTCTTGACTTATTCATTTATTTTTTACATTTTAAAAAAAGAAAACGATACTTTCTTCTTTTTTTTTTTTTTCTTTTATTGATTCATTTACGACAAACGAAATAATGCTCGTTTTCTTATTTCGTGACTATATATCGTTTTTCGAATAGATATCTATAGACTATGCATCACGTGGAACGATTACAATTTAAGAAGGAAACAAAAAAAAAAAATAGAGACAGCAAATAACATACGCACACCCATGCGGATAGCAAATACAATAGATTTTTATTTTTGATTATTAAATATAGTCAGCAAGAATGAATGGCATGATGGTGACATTTTGGTTGTCTTATTTTTAACAACTTTATAGGTTCAATAACGAATGGAATAACGCGATATTATTCCACTTCAAAAAAATTTTATACGCTTGAAATGTAGTACGATAAAAAAAGAACTTGTGAGTGAGTATTCATATACTTGCCTACTAAACACAAAAACCTCATATATTGACATAACAGGTGTACTATAAAATTTTAAAAGATCAATACTTGGTGGATTAATAATCTAATTAATTTCGGGAGATGCAAACATCACATGGAACAATGTTCTCAAGTAAAATGGATTCATATAACTCAATAGGTCTCTTAAGGCTAAGATAGGCCTTGTACTGCTGCTGCTACTTTATCATTTTCATTCCAACGTAATATATACCTTCGTCTTCTCCTTGTTAACCAAATGTAAAAAAGTGTGATAAATAGAATTAAAAAATAAGTTCAATAGACTTCCGTTTTAATACAAGTGTGATCCTTTTCCAATATCATTGATGCAATAACTATAACTGTTATTGTCATCTTAATATTACACAGTATTTTAGTGTACAGCTTTTGTCCAACGAAGAAAAATCGCGATAAATAAAGAGAAAGAAGATTGCATCTTTACTCAAAACAATCTTTTTACAAAAAAATGATTAGGGAATAAAAAAAAGTATAAATTATTTTGCTGCAAAAATAGCAGAAAAAATGATTACTTTTTTTTTTCTTTTCAACGACAACAATCAACATCTTTCAATAATGTTTTGCAAAAGAAGAAATGTAGCAGAGAAAAAAAGAGTCGCAGTTCAAAAATAAAGTGATTTTTTTTTGTTTTTAATCAGAATTTACTCAAAAAAGGGCGACTTGACATTTTCTGGTAAAGTTATACATTTGATATTTTGTATATTCTTTAACCTAATAACATAGCCACGTATAATATTTTTGTATGCATATAACAAGAAGTTAGCCAAAAAAAAGTCCGTAGCACTGAAAAAAGATGATAGATTTAGATATCAAGAAGCGGTTTTAATCCGTTATCATTTGTATAAAACAACAAAAATAAATAGATTTACACATTGTCTATTTGCACGTCTTTTAAAAAATAGTTTCTTTTGCACATTCTGTAATAGCTGCAAAGATTTTCATAAAGCCGGTGTCTTTTGGTTTTTGTAAACCTCGTTCGAGTCGATTTTTCATTAAATTCACAAATTCAGTATTTGATAATTTTTCGTCCTCATTTTCATCAAATAATGTGAACACAACGTCGATTAAATGTTGATCCAAGTTAATTTTAGCCGCTGTCTTAGCAACATGGCGAAATATTTGTTTATCAATTGCTCCACCTAAAAATCCCCCAAAAAACCAGGATGAGATAATCATCCAAGAAGCGAATTCTAGTCCGTATATTTTATAGAACAATTCCCGAGATCGACAAGAAAACTTTTTGAAGTGATTTTTCACTTTTTCTTCGAAATATACTTGATAACAGATAGTTTCTGATGCTGATCACGAGTTAGATATTTATTTGTTCTCGTATTGGTGTCAGAACTGAGCGAGTCCGAGTCCAGATTTAAGATTTGTCTAGAAGACTTGAACTGACGATTTTTTGTAAAGTATCAGACTATGACTTGAGTTTTATGTACTTCGGGTCCAACCGATTCAAGTTTTCAGATAAATCAACAGAAAATTTTGATGTTTCACTATCGTTTTTTGTTATCCTAAGTTCAAATGTGAGCCGTACTGGCATGTATCATGAAATTCGATCATAGCCTACACTTCTTCATTCAATATCCAAACATTATTCTCTCTAAGTATTGTGATGACTATAGCAGTTTTGCAAGTCAATAAGAGAAATAAACGACAACAATAAAAAGAGGATCTAAACATTATCAGACTTGGATTAGATTTTTCCCTCTGGACTTGCCTAGCATTGATTGCTGTTAAGGGTACCATTTTGAAGATGGTGGACTTTTTTGTATATCAGTTAGAGTAACATTTACTTTACTAAAATAACGATATTGTTTTAGATGATTGTTGAACCAAAAGGAAAGAAAGTACTTCCGCGTAAAGGATATGTATTTGACTGGACTTCTAGAGTGAAGAATCTTGAAAAATGATCTTATAAGATCTTACAAGATCATATTTCAATATTTCACAAGATCATACAAGAATTTAGCAGATTTTATAGGATTATATGATTGATCTTGTCCAATAGATTTTCTCTAGATCCACTTTTGAAAAAAACATTCTTTTCTTTTCATAATATTTTCTAGCATAGGCAGAATCTTTACGTCTTTAAGACCATGTCTCACCACATTCCTTATAGCTGTACAGTTATCTGTGCCTAGCTTGTATGTGACGCAGAGATGGGCGAGTACACACTTTTTCGAGTACGAGTACACGAAAATTTTACTCGAGTATGTACTCGAGTACAAGTTTTTATAAAGAGAAAAAATGTATGAAGTATATATATCAAGTAAAAGTTAATTTAGTTTTTTCTTCTGTAAGAACAAATAATTCATTTACTCCATCTGACAGTCTTGTGACTTTTATATTGATTACATCATGCATTTTTCTTGTAGGATTACACTACAATTCTAGAATAGAACCTACTGTTTCAGAGTATTTTTTTGAGTATTCCTTAAAAACCGTCGTGAATACGAGTACTTACTCGTACCCGCCTATCTCGGATGTGAAGTTGAAGAAAAAAAACATTTCTAAGTTCTGTCATGAGAACGACACTGTATATATACGATATATCGTATGGTAAGAATGTGCTAAGAAAAGTCATAGCTTCTGACAAGGCGTTACAATACCTTATAACAAGACGTCGTATGACATTGTGAGAAATAAAAAAATATTAGTCAACATCCTCACCGATATGATTTTACACATTCTCCTAAGATTATACTTTTTCATGTCACAAGATCTTGTAAGACCTGGTCACTATAACAAAGCAACGCCCTTAACAGCAATGCAGGAACGAATAAATATCTAATTTATGATCAGCATCAGAAACTACCTGTTATCAAGTATGTTTCGAAGAAAAAGCGATGGATTACTTGGGAAAGATCCTTCTTAAGTTAAAACAAAAATGTATGGTCGATAAACTCTACTGCTTAACAGTTTATACCTGCAACATTGAAAAATGTTAATGCCGTGTCGATATCATAAATATTTCGAATAAAATTATTAAAATTTTGATAATCATCAAAACTAATACCAATTGATGTGTCAATAGGATATGCTTTTTTTATACGTTTCAACATTTTCTTAGTATGATTATCTGATAAGCCACTATAAGCCAACAATGCTTGACTGAAAGCGTATTCGGTTATATTATTTGGATTTACAGGTGATTTTGTAAAACAATTAAATTCTAAATGTATTATTTCATTTTGCAATTGTTCATAAAATTCCAAAAATTTATGTATCGATAATGTTTGATCAAGATTTTCACCAAAAAAATATTTATTCAAAATACTTGTTTCTTTCAAGATATTGCCTGTTGTTGCGTGATCACGATGTCTTTGTCCAACAGTCGTTTGTGAGCGAATTAAATTTTTTAATTTTAAAAATTCATCATAATCAAAATTGCCATTACCATCCAGGTCAAACATTTGAAAAGCAATATTAAAATAGCGAGCTGGTGTAGAAAGTAATGTAACGAGAAAAACGAAATCAGAAAATGTGATTAAACATTGTTTACCACCAATACGTTCAAATATCGATGATTGTCCATCATCTTTCATCGAATAAGATAAATGGGTATTTAATGATTTTTCCCAACTGTCTTCACGTGGATCAAACTTACGAAATTTGTCTAATTCTAAACCGTCGGGTTGCTTTAAACCAGGTGTGATTGAACGAAGAAAATCGGCCGGTGTCATATAAATTGTACCTAAATCAAAAAAAAAACTAATACTTTTGCATATTTTCTATTTCTAAAAAGCAGTAACGCTTTTAAACACAATATTCATCCTATAATAGAAAGTGAAACTACTTACCATCCGGTGATTCATCGCTGAATACACGTAACGTTGCAAAATACCGGAAAATTTTGTCAGGTGTAGAGTAAGCTAGAATGTGTAAGTTAGATTTTGTTTACAAGAAATATATATTCCAGCTATTATCGATTTGAAAAAGAGAGTTTTCAGAGAGTAAAGCTCATCTCTCATCTATCAATATCGTTGTGTAGATGTAGCATACATTTTTCTGGCTTAGTGAAAAGACGCTTACAGGGATAACTATGTTATGTGTATTGGCAGTCAGTATCCTCTCTTATATGGGTTTTCGGTATACTATCTAACATGAAGTTTTACTATGACTAATGAAGAAGTTGTAAAACAGTCTACTTTTCCAAACATCGTGCTGAGATCTTCTATTGTAAGAAGAGTCTGGACGAATACTTTTTATAGAATAATATGCTAAACTAGTGTCTAACCATAGCTTTCCAGCTCTTTTCTATCAAACGTCATTCAATAAATGAATGACTTCATCCTTTTTTGATAGATATGATACGAGGAAAAAATGAATACTTTAAGAAAGGAACAAGAACACTAATAATATCCTAGTACCAGCGTTTCTAATTTACATTCAAGGTAAAAATAGGCTCTAATTACATCTCAATTGCCGACAGTCAATATCGTCTGCTATGAGCCCAGTGTCCAACAAATAAGTTTCTTTATCTGTCTGTACAACTCTATTTTTAATCTTTCTTCTCTGATAAAAGAACAAAAAAGAAGTGAGAAGACAAATTGTTCGGCTATTGTATTTGTGTATAATAACTACATTTAGTATATATAACGCTAAACTAGTGCCTAATCACAGCTCCCCAGCTCTTTTCTATCAAATGTCATTCAATAAATGGACGAGTTCATTTTATTTTTTTAAATACATTGTAGTTCAAAGTCTGTTTCTGTCTTATGACTAACCGCGAATCCGATTTTCATAGGCAATTTTTTTCTTATCACGGAATGACACGTTGGTTTTATTGCTAGATGGTGATGTGTTTTTCGTTTTTTTCGTCTTGATTGTTTCATTTGTTGTTGATTCTATTTCGACGTCAGAATTATCACTCTCGTTCCCTTCTTCCCTCTTCTTATCGTCTTCTGTTGTGGATTTAAGCGATTCATTTATAGTCGCTGCTTTGACATCAAAAAATTGATCTAAACGTTTTTGATATTCATGCGGTCGACGTGGTATATGTTGAGATTGTGACGAATTTTCATAGGAATCACTGAATTCTTTTCTCGTTCTAAAATTAAATGAAAAATATCTAAATATATCTTGAATATTTATTAATTCTACGACTACATACAAATAAATAACAAGAGAAACGGCTGAGGCTATACCAAATATAAAGCCAAACCATTGTGTAACAAAATGACCGGGTGGTCGAATTTTTTTATGTCCATAATTTCCATAACCAAAACCATATTTCAATTTACGAAAACGTTTTTGTTCAACAAGATATACAGGTGTCAAATAATCATTGAAATATGATATATTCTGATTTTTTAAATTAAACAAGAAACGAACTGGTGTCGAGATGGAGTAACTATTTTTTTTAATATTTAATAAAATGTCCACCTGTTGATCTTTATCATGTTTTTGATAAAGTAATGTAGAAACATTACGTTTCCATATATATTGCGAAGGAAAAAATCTATTTGTCAACGAAATTCTGCTCAAAGAATGTGGATGACATAAAAGTATCGATGTCATTTCTGCTACATCTACAAGAAAAACTAGACATATAAATTTAAAAATAATTAAGCCAGTTTTACATGAACTGAAGGCATATGTCATCGTTCAGTTAGAAATAAAAAGTTTAAAATACTCTCTCTCTCTCCCTCTCTCGGTAGCGTTCTAATTTACAAGAAGAAACCCATTTGCAGAAATACAAAAAAAGGACGGAGATTATTGTCACATAATAATCAAAATACGTCAAAAAAAAACGTTACATTATAAAAAATTTGACTATAAAACGAAATACTTGAGTTTTGGAATTAATTAGTGAATAACATAATAAAATACAATGGACGTCTTTAATATTCTATGTACAATCTATCAGACAATTAGAGAAAAAAAAACCATATAGTACCTAAAAATCTAGAGCGATTGTTGAAAATTTTGAAAATCATGCATAACACTATTTAATTGTTTAATACGATCTTCAAATGTTTTTCTACGACGTTCTGTCTCAAGTAATAATACACGCATTTCTTCTTCAACTTCAGCAACCTAAAATATAGAAATACAAAAGTTATTAAGACATTTGATGTCTTTGAAAAAATGTTTAAAACACAAGATAAGATTCATACTCGAAATTGTGCTTGCTGTAATTTTTCTTCATAATTTTTTTGCATCTGATTCATTGTTTGTCTATGACCATGTTCAATTGATTCATATTGTTTACGAAAATCATCATCTCGTTGTCGAAGTTTATCTTCGAGATTTCTGTTTTAGAATAAAAAAAATTTATAACAATTATTGATTGTAAAATATTGTAAAAAATTAGGAAATTAAAATATCATCGAAGTTGATTTATCAAAAGTATGTATATGAATGCACAGCACGATTTCTCTTTTACATATTTTGTACTAGCTATGTTTACAACTTGTATCATGACTTTTAGTTAATAAACTGACCTAAATGTCGAAATTCATAGACTGATGCTTATTTACAATCATCACTGTGGATAGAAATAATAAAAATTCTGAGAACAATTTCGATAATATTTCTAATTTTTTCACAGTACTGTAGATAAAAACACCTACTTATTCGTTTCGATTAATCTTGTTTTTTCGTCAGTTAATTTTTTCTCATTCATTTGATATGATTCGGATGCTTTACGAATTTTATTATCTAATTCTGTAATTAAATCTGATTTTTCTTTCCATTTTCGACTAAGAGCACTGTATATATAAAAATGATTAGTATACATTTAGATAAACAAGTTTATAAAATGATTACCTATAATCCGCTTTAGTTTTATCTAGTTGTTGTTGAAGATTGTGCATATCATCTTTTGTTGCGTCACGTTTTTCACATGCTTTTTCATATTTATCCTAAAATACACATTTACGCACACATTATGTGAATAGAAATATTCCAACAAGGAAACCTATCTAAGCTTCCGATTTCATTCGTTCATATGTCGATCGATAAAAGGTATTGAGCTAGTAAAAAGCCTAAAAGGGTTATTCTCCATGACTCTTGAAGATCCAGTTTTTCAGAAACTTTAAAAAATAACCCAAACCTTCCCTAATGATGCATAATTGTAGCCCACAAATTTCCGATTAAAATGAGATATCTCCCAGCTCTACATGACCTTTCTTTGCAAAGTTATACAATTTACCAGAAAAGCCCCAAATATTCATTGTCAGCTCAAAACTATAGAAATAAGAAGAAATCAATTTAGGGCTTTTCTTGTAAATTCCATAACTTTGCAAAAAAAGGTCGTGTAGAGTGGGAGACGTCTCATTTTAATCAAAAATTATGCGGACTACAATTATGCCTTATTAAGAAATGTTTTAGTTATTTTTTTTAGTGTCTGAAAAACCACTTTTTCAGAAAACCAGGTCTTTAAGGGTCATGGGGGGAAATCCTTTCAGCCTTTTAATTAGCTCGATATCCTTTATCGGTCGACGTATGAACGAACGAAATCGTAAGGTATCTCTTGGATAGGTTTCCTCGTAAGAAAACAAATTATTATTTACAAATAAATTTACCTGCAAATCTTGATAAAGTGTTTGTTCATCATTCAGTTGTTGTTCAAGTTCTTTTTGTTTATCAATTTGTTGTTCACGTGTTTTTTTAATAGTGTCATCTCGTTCAAGCAAACCCTATATAAATAAAAATAACAACAAATTTATGTATAAATTCATTATATTCAATTGAAAATCTTACATCTTTTAATTTTCTTATCGTATCTGTTTGATCTTCAATTATTGCCTGTTTTATTCGACAAGTATCAACTTCTTTATCTAATTGTTTTTTTAATGTATTTACTTCACTATGTAATGTTTGAATTGTTGCATCTAAACGACCACGATCTTGAGCTAATGATGCACCTATTAAAACAACAACATATATTCGTATACAGAAGACGAAATTAAAAAAATAAAGTATATTACCTTGTTGAGCTAACTCATGACTCCATAATTTTTTTTCTTCACGTAAACCAGCCAGAACAGATTCTTGTGCTACAAGACGTGTCTCGATTTCTCGACGATCCTATAAATTAAATAATATACATAATTATATTGAAAAAACGAGATTAATAGTTGAATATTAATACTTTTTGCATATTTAACACTTGTTCACGTATTTTTTTCAATTCTTCAACAGCTTTTTCAAATTTAGTTGTCAAATTTTTGTTCTGTTGAGTTAGAACATCGTTCACTTTAGAGCGTTCTTGTAAACGTTCTTTTTGTTCACGAACTAACTAAAAGTAGAGTTAAACTATGTATTAATATATGTCAATTAATTAATAGGAAAATAATGATTCATTAACATTTCTAATATTTCTTACAGCCATTAAATCGTTAACCATTTTACGATCAGATTCTTCTCGTTGTTTTGTACTTGTTGTTGCATTTTGTAGTACATCATTTTCTTTTCTCAATACTTCATTTGTATTATATAACTGAAATGAAACAAAAAAAGAAATTATAAATACAACTATCACTATTATTCATATTTACTTCTTTATATCGTTTTTCTTCGATTTTCAATGCATCACGAAATTCATCTTCAAGTTTTCTGTATTCTGTGGCTAAAGATTGCATTCTTAAAATAATCAAGACATAAACATCATTTACAATTGAACTAAAATAATAATCTATTATTTTACTTTTCTTGCTGATGTCCTAATTCTGTACGAAAAACATCTTCACGACGTTGAATTTCTTGTTTTAAATATTGTTGAACTTCAGATGATTGCACATCAATACGAGATTTTTCAATTTCTTGTCTTTAAACATAGACAATAGTTTACTCATTGTATAGAACAAAAGACGAAAAAAGTCATTATTTACTTGTGTTGTGCTTCGCGTGTTGTACATAATTCTTGTAAATCTCTCAGCTGCGTTTTCATTGTTTTGGCATTTTGTTGTAATATTTCATTTTCACGTTGCAAAGCACCGCTTCGTCGTTCGAGATTACGTCCTTTTTCATTCTAAAATGGAAAAAAGCATAAAGTTAACTTTGATATAAAAAAACAAACCAATCAATAATGATTTTTCCTTTTGTTTACCTCAGTGATGCGTAATTCATTTTTTTCACTTTCCAGCTGACTGATACTACTTTCTAAAGTTTTTATTAAACGTAAATTTATTTCTTGTGCTTCTTTATACGACGCTAATTGTTTTTCCGTGTCTTTTAAACGAGCCTGATAGATAGAAAAATTTGAAAACAATTAACTAAAAGATATTCAACACGATTAACAATTTTAACCTTGTAATCATCTAATATTCCTGTCAAATCTTGAAATTTTGAGCTTTCATCCATTAAACGTTGCTTATGTTTTTCTGATAGCTCATGTAAAATACTTTCGTTAGTACGGCCATCACTAGCTAAACACTATGATTCGTTTTAAACTCCCATCTTTTCAAGAATGCTCTTCCATTTCTACCTCTCTTTTTCCATTCATCAATCAGATCGTTCAATCGTTTGATTTCTTGTTCAGCACGCCATCGCTTGTCACGTTCAGAATCCAAATCTCGCAAGGTTGCCTATTACAAAAAACCTTCATTTTTTTTTCTCCTTAAAAGACTGAATGTAAAAAGATCTCCTACCATATAAACTTCTCTTGTCTCGTCATAATCTATTTCTCGACGATATTCATCACAATCTCGTTCACGCTGATTTCGTTCAATCTCCACGTTACCATTATTAACTCGAAATGGACTTGTGACATCACTGATATTTTTTGAGCGATTAGATGATGATGACGGAACTATGCGACTTTGCACATTTGAATATTGATTTTTCGATGGTTTTTTACTAGAAAACAAAAATATAAAATAAATAAACAATGTTTGAAGAATAAAACAAAATATACCTAAATTCTCCGGCAGTCATTTGTTGAGTATTTGATGGTTGATGTCGACGTTGCGTTGTTGTTTTTGTACTTAATCTCTGTTTAGAGCGACGTGCGCTAGCCGTGTGATGATCTGATTCATTATCTGTAGACGGTGAACATGCTGAAAGATCAGATTATTTTACTTTACTACTCTTAATCGATATTAAAATAAACAAAGACTTGTACTGAAAAATATGTAGCATTATACTACCTATTTGCTTTTCGTTTGCTGCATGGCGTGGTTGAACAGATATATGCTGTGTTTGTAGCATATAATTCCCATTCTCATCATTATCGACTTTTGATCGTTGAACTGTATCATTTTCAAAAGTCTAAACAAAATCAACATTTTCTTTCATACATTATGTTTTTTATAGGAGAAACAATGGTTCACATACAGATATTGAGCCATTATGCATATCAACACTTGAGCGAATATCCGTTGTTGTGCTCGATTCATTTGGCTTATGATGTCGAAGTACTGTGAGAGCAGCGGCAATTCTCGGATATTGTTGTGTTATCGAATCATTCACATCCTGATCGAAAGCAAAAGAAGTAAATATAAATAGAAATACATTTGAAATAACTTCAAAGAACGTACCATACGTTCTCTATCTCCCTCTGAATTCGATTTCATAAAGCCCATATACTGGTCGATTCCTGCGAAATGGAAATCATATGTTCTAGAAAGATAATCTATGTCATTTCACAAGCAGCGTACCAGGTAAACCTTGACTACTGAAATCTTTTTTTCCATGTCGATCCATTCCATCCAGAGTTATCAACGTGTGAAGACGATTGAAAACTGTTACTCTGTAGGCTATAATATGTCATTCACTTAGTCAGAGAAACCAAATGACACTTGAGACACCCTCACATACCATCATTTTTTTCAACAGGATTTTCATTAAATGTGATATGATGTAAACGACTTAAACCACTCAAATTCTTTGTTATCTCGTCTAAT
The DNA here is from genome assembly GCA_905250885.1 of Didymodactylos carnosus. Classification (NCBI taxonomy): domain Eukaryota; kingdom Metazoa; phylum Rotifera; class Eurotatoria; order Philodinida; family Philodinidae; genus Didymodactylos; species Didymodactylos carnosus. Next base: position 40,750 of record CAJNOQ010000117.1, read on the forward strand.
GAACTAGACAACAAATTAAACAGTAGAACGATTTTCAACTTTGTTTTTCTAGTCTTAAAACACATACTCGATCTGATTTCCATGCATTTGTAATATTGATAGATTATACTGTGGCCCCCATAGATCTTGAAATCCTCGTATATACTCGATGTTATTGTAGGACAAATTGAGCCACGTTAATTTTCTAAATGAAATGGATACATCGTATCATTTGACGATAGTTCGATGAATGATCAATAGTCATACTTCAATGAAAATAAACCTTCGACAACGCATATTTTATTTGATGCTAGATTTAATGTATTCAATGATGTTAGACCTTCTAAATTTTGTATACGCAGAATATTATTGGACGATAAATCGAGATGTATCAGATTGTTTAATGCTGATAATCCACTTATTTTCTCTATTTGATTCGAATGTAAATTAATTGATAATAAATTTTTGCGTAATGGAATTTCGTCAAGTCGTTTGATGCCATGATCCATTAAACTGAGATCAGTTGTGTCTGTGTCATTATTCGTCCTATTATCCGTGGTCATATAATTACTTGAATCGAAATCCATCTTATGCATTTAATATAGTTCTTGTCGCTCGTAGTTCCATCGGAACAAATACAATCAATAAATAAAACAAATATAAACATAAACAAAAGATGCTATAATTTTTCCTCTTGCTCAATAAATATAGTTTACAAAAAACATTAAACTGACTTGTCACCACAGATAGTAGTATGGTATGGCCATAGGATACTAGAGACAACAACCAGTCACGCACTTTATTCCCTATTTTCACGGTTCTGATTGACAATTTCCGGGTTGAAAAGCCCGTGATTAAATCACGGGCTTTATCACCGTATATAATCACGGTGATTATATACTTTATTTCACGGAACTTACTCAATGATGGAACGAACTTTTGTATGTAATTGAGAGAAAATTAGGTAAAAAAATTACGGACTTTTCTTTTTTCAAATTTATAGTGATGGGGAGAAAGTGACTATTCCAGTGTGGATAATGTATCAGAAGCGTATACTTAATTAAATAAGTAAATGATTGTGATGTAAAGGTATAAATCCACTTAAAATGAGAAGTTTATTTCTTTGAATTTTGTTTAACTCTTCGTTTTATGTGCTACTTCAAATTCCGAAATAGATTGATTGATATGATTTGATTCCTTATGATTTTGAATGGTATAGCCAATAAGAACTGCATATTCATATGCATAACTGTATCGAGATTGTCCATAACTGATGAGTATAGAAGCAATGGCATAGTAACAATATGGTGAAGGACGTAGTTGTTTGTCGATAGGAAAGTAGTTAACAGTAAATTCTCTGCTTAAATTGCTTTTGTCAAACTTCAATTGCTATTGATCTAGAACGGTATGAATTTAAGAAAAAGTTTGAGCGAGAGTACACATCACTTCTTTTTAAGTTATTTTCCATATGGGGTCTTTTAAACTACAGCAGTGATATTCCTTACGCGATAGTACAATTGTGAAACATCTTCATTTTCATGGCAAAAATTGTACTAAAAATCGAAACTATCAGGAATAGAGAAAAATTTATCACTTTACTGCTGACTATATAGTCTTCGTCCATGATGACTTCTGTTGCTGCCAAGAACAATGACGTTGACATAGCTTCCCTAGATATTATCCATCAATCCACTATATTTCCCACTAACTTTCAGGTGTATCTCGACAGAAACCTGTTAAAAATTTTTAAAATATTTGCCTTCACAATGACGAAATTAAGGAGCTCTGACGGGAATGGATCTTAGTGCCGCACGCTTTTTCTCCAAAACCGTATAGAGTGAGCAGCATGTGTACTAAAAGTGGAAAAAGTATAAAGTTGAATTTTTCATCATGACTACAAATGTGTATTCAGACAGAATTCAATGGATGAAAATTAGCGTTTCAAACTTTATCCAACGCTGTAGTTTTTATTTTTTCAAACTACCAGTCACGACTAACAGTGAGCAGAGGTTGTTTTTGAAAAAAAAGGTAATTGTTATCAACAGTGATTTCTTGCAATACAAAATCTTCGTACTAGCAAAAGTTTCCACGTATATGTCTGAATCGTAGGTAGGGTGTGTGTGATGTTGAAAATCTAGCGTTCTTTTTTAGAAGTATTTCGAACATTGCTCCGCTTTTTTCAACGAAATGATTCTTCACAAAAAGTATTTAATTAAGTATTTCGTAAATACTTTCTAGGCTAAATACTTAGAGGACATATTCCTGATTAAAATATCATGAACTTTCTTTTAAGATAGATCTCGAAGTCAGCGTAAAAGAGCATGCTGTGGTTCTTACTGAAGTTTCGTAAAATATTTTGTTTGCTCTGCGTTCCCACACTTCTACATAAGCCAAGGGGGTAACAGCAGAATTCCAAGTAGCTTTGGACTCTCAGACCTACAGAAGCCTGTAGAATCCTATACAAACTTCCCAAAGTTCGAGAAACTGGAGGAATCCCTGAGAGTACAAGAAAAAATCGGAAAAAGGGATTAGAATCCGATGAAATACCGAAAATCTGCAAAAATTACTGAAAATGGGGCTTAGCGGAAAAACGCGGGAAAATTCAAAAACAGTCAGGAAAATCAGCGAAACGAAGTCACGAAGAATACCAAGAAGTCTCCAGAAGTACAACAAAATTTAAAAAAAGTTGATTGCCTGTGGAACGGAGCCCAGATTATAAAAGTCACAAAATCTTCTATTTCCCACTTAACATAAGTGCTGCTGAGTTTTATCTGTTTATTATTTAGAGTTATTGAGTCAACAGAACTCAAATACTGTAGTTGAGTCGGAATTAATCAGTCCATACCTTACAGTTGTTGAACTAATGTTCTTTTGTTAGCAGAAAGTCGATTTTCTGACAAACGCACGAACGGAATGGTTGTGGCTACAAACGTCAAGTAAGTCAATTTTAATAATTCTTTCTTATTCATGTAAAAAAACATATTCTATGGCAATCATCTGTAGCGTCAAGCATTATAAGTCTGTTGTTTCTCAGTCGGATGTTGTTAAAGGACGTATGAAAGATTGAGAATTTTTTTAATTGAGAAAAGTGAAAAAAATGCAAAGTAATTTTCTCCAGAATGGTAATCAAATCTCTAAATAACATTATTTCTTCTGTAGTAGCGGAAATGAATCATCCACATATTCACCAATTGAAACTCGAACAATAATTCAAAATGTAGAAGACAAGATTCGAGTAAAATCAATTTCGTTAGGATTAAGAATTACCGAGTTTTTTCATGATTTTGATCGTCTGCGTTCTGGATATGTTACAAGTTAGTCACTTTCTTTTTCTTTTACAAAACTATACATTGTACTAATTCAATGTATCTAGGATCTCAATTTAAACGATGTTTGGACACAAATTTACGATTGAGATTATCATCAACGGAAGAAGAATTATTATTCTCAAAATATGATTTAAAAGGTGATGGAACCATTTGTTACAGAGAATTTTGTGATATTATCAATCGAAGTAAGAACATAATATAAAAATTACAAGAGTATATATTTCAAAGAACTGTTTCTATTTTTAGAATATCCTGAAACAACATTAACACCACATCCAGATGATTTAATTAACAATGCTCCACCATATTTAAATTCTAGAGTATCTACACGACACATATCAGAACAAGAAGAATTTGAACAATTACAATTATTATTAAAACGAATTGCAATTTATTATAAACAACGTGGTATCGATGTTTTGACAATAATGGAACAATATGATAAACATAAAATGGGATGTATTACAGATTCACAAGTACGTAGAAAATTTTTATTAATAATTTATCTATTTCTTTTTATTGATATGTTCCAGTTTTATCGAGCATTTCCGGGTCCAAATTTAACAGAAAGAGAAATGACCGTATTAAGAGACAAGTATTCTGATCCAGAAAAGGCTGGTTTAATAAATTATTTGAATTTTGTTAATGATTTGAACGTTACCACAAAAACAATAGAGAATAGTGAACGTTTCAATCAAATGGTTGATGGTCAAGGAGCAGATGGATCTTATTTTGTGGGAATGGAAAATAAAGTAAAGTTTAGACATAGTTTTATTTATTGTATGCACATACATTAGTATTATTCTATAAAAATTTTAAGAGTGATCAACGATCAATACAAGAAATATTAGACAAAATTCGTATTGTTGTCTTTCGAAATGGCATACGTATAGGTGATTTTTTTAAAGATTATGATAAATTACGTAGTGGTATTATTCAAGAAACACAATTTGAAAGTGCATTATCATTATCCGTTCAAAAACAAGCTTATTTAAATATGAATGATATAAAAAAATTATCAGAATATTATCGAAGACCTGATGGTCGAATTTATTACAAAGAATTTGTTGATTCAATGGAAAATGGTTTGTATTCTCACCTTTTTGATTTCTAATTAATTATTTTTTTTTATTAAATAGCGTTTAATATTCCGGAATTGGAGAAAAAACCACTTACACAGGTGTTTCGACCGGGACATGGTGCTTTATCACGAGTAAATATCTTTCAAATTTTTGATATTTCATAATTTAAAGAAGAATAAAAAAAATTTTTTATGTAGCAATTAAATACAAATTTGACGCCTGATGAGGACGATCGTGTACGTTCTATATTAGAAAATATAACAGAAAAAGTTCAAAAACGAAGACTTATTTTATTTCCATTTTTCAAACCATATGATAGAGTAAGCATATACACTTATTATCAATCAAATTGTAGTAATAAAACATATTGTCTATTTTCTAGAGTAAAGCATTTACACGTGCATGCTCAAAACATCAATTTGGACGAGGTAAAACATATTTTAAAGTTCATTTTAAATAAATTAAATATTTTGATAAAATAATACAATTTTAATTTCTATAATTATTTTGTTCTGTTAGTGCTTCGTACATTAGATCTTTTACCATCACCTCATGATTTTAATATTCTGTGCAAAAAATTTGAAGATCGTGAAACAGGCGATATTAATTATGCTCTATTTTGTCAAATGGCTGAATCAGGTGAGATACAATTAAAATTCTTTTAATTTCAATTATACAGACAATATTATTTTTCATAGATTTTGTTGCTATCAAAGTTGATCGAGAAGAAGAATTTCAATTTGAAAAAGCAAATATTAGTCAAAAAAAAGCTGAAATATTGAAAATTGATACATCAATGGTTAATATGAAAGATTTAATGGGACGAATTCGACATCATGTTCTTATCAATCGAATACGTGTACGTATTGAACACAGTAATATTGTAATAGATATACACTGGATCTTTAATTTATCTCATTATAAAATTATGAAAGTTTAACTGTTTTATCTAGGTGAAAGAATTTTTTGAAGATTTTGATCCACTTCGTCTTGGTACTATTAGTGAACCGCGATTTATACGAGTACTAACAAGTCTAGGTTTGACGGGACTTGACGGTGTACCGTTAACTGTACCACAAATGCAAGCATTATGTGATCATTATCGTCATCCGGAACAACGCGATCTTGTACTTTGGAAACAGTTTGAACAAGATATTGAATCTGGTTTGTCTATTTGATCTAAATATGTTTCATATTTTTATAAAATTTTTCTCTTGTAGTATTTACTTTAACGGGTCTTGAAAAAGTGCCTGATTTACAAGTACCAGAGACTTCTATTTACGAAATGCCAGCACCTGGAACAACTGATTTATTTAATATTGATCCATTCAATAGGGAAGAATTGAAGCAGGCAATGGAAAGTTGGAGAATGAAAGTATTACAGAAACGAATAGATATCTATCAACCATTTAGACAATTTGACAAGTATATAGAAAAACCTGCATTTTAAATTGAAAAAAAGAAAAATGATTGATTATGACAAATCTCTTATTTAGACATAATCGTGGACATGTGACACGAGCACAATTTCGTCAATCATTAGCTATACTTGGTTTACCATATACTGAAAAAGATTTAGAGGCTGTTGAATCAGCTTTTATAGACGATGATGGTTTCAATTATCGACGATTTTTAGAAACAATTTCACCGATTAAAGTAGAACAATTAAAATATTCAATATTACAACAAGAGTTAAAAGATTTGGGTAAACAAAGAGTTCTGCCGGAAAATAAACCTCTAACGAGTATTCAAGATGTATTACAAAAAATTAAAATACAAGTAAGATTATTATTTTCTTTTGGCCTAATTACAATCATCCTGAAGTTTGAACTGTCATTGATGGAGAAAATCTAATATTTAATTATTATGTTTAAGCAAAGACTAATTGTAAGAATCATGTTCAGAGAAACTATATAAGTTGATAGAAAATCCTTTCTTTTAAAATATCTATTCGAAATAGGAATCTACTTAGAGAATATACGCTTCCTTTATGACCAGGTTTATCGTCGACGTATTCGTTTGTATGAATGGTTAAAAGATCATGATAAACTCAATTGTGGAAGATTGCCTTGTGATACGTTTCGACGGGCAATTAATCCATGTAATCTTGAATTACTTGAAAGTGAATTATCATTGTTGGAAGATTAGTAAGTTTATTCGATTTTTTCTTCAACCTACTTTTTTCTCTTGTGTCTCAAAAAGAATTCTTGTTTATAATATTCGATTTTTTAAAGAACTCGAGAAGAATAATTATAATTACATTGTTTCATGTTTTATTCCACAAAATTAATTATTCAACTACATATTTTTGCATGCATAAAATATAATTTAAATTAAAACTCAAAATGCAAGAATAAACACGAGTAATTAAGTAAAACTATCTATATGTTCTATGATCCTAGGCAGAATCAGTTTTCGTCAAAATTTGAGCGAATACATTATAACAACAGGACACCATCGAATACAATCGATGCAATAAACTAGTAAATAGTTCCAGAAGAAAGATAAATAACTGTTTGACTATAAGATGGTGTACATATTATACTTTTTACAATCAAGTAGATAGTTATTAACTACACATACATCACCGAGATCGGATGCACTGTTTGGTTCACTGTTTCTTCAGTTAATTTACTTTTTGTACAGTCTTTTTTTGTCATATTGAGTCTTGTTCATTTGCCATCTTTGTACAATATTATTGTCGATTTTGAAGATAATAATGAATTCTGACGATAAGATAGATCTGGCAGATACGAGAAATCCTGTATTACAAGAAGATACCATGAAAATATATTGAAAGAAATTCTACAGATTAATAATCGTCAAAGTACTACACTTACGAGGGAACCTCTTGAGGTTATAAATCGCTTTTGAACTCGGACTACTTGTATCTTGTAGACCTCGGTGAGTAGTGAAAGTTGATTCATCCCCATGGTGCTTTGTTGCTGAGATATTGAATTTTTAATCAGTTTTTGCCTATAGAGCTTGAATTTCGAGCAAAATCCGACTTTCGAATTTTGACTTGAAACTTGCCACACTGGTAGCCCATGGTCATAGTAGTACGGCGGGAAAAAATTCGATCCTAATGAATTTTCCTACCTTGAGATATTGAGACTCGAACATCTGACCCTCACTCTCACCTTCAGGTGGAATATTCGAGTCTCAATATCTCAAGGTAGGAAAATTCATTAGGATCGAATTTTTTCCCGCCGTACTACTATGACCATGGGCTACCAGTGTGGCAAGTTTCAAGTCAAAATTTGAAAGTCGGATTTTAAGTATACATTCTCTCTGTAACTTAGTACGAGCAGTATGACGCGTTACATTGGACGCATCATGAATGGAACGTTCATTACTTATCAAAATAGTTGGCTAATGAGACCAGTAGTAGTAATACCCTCAATATTTAGCTTACTCCTTTATGGTAAAAATCCTAGTCAAACTTCTTGAAACTAAGATCTGACAAACAGAAATTTTATGATCTTGAGCGAAGAATCGGACAACATATTTCACAGTCTTAGGGTAAAATTTGTTTACACTTTCTTTCCGTATATGACACCTACAGACATTAGACATACGATAAAACACACTACTGGAAAAAGATGCCGCGACGGAAAATATTTTTCTAGTAGGATGTCTTATGGAATTTCTCTTTTTGCCATTTTCTGAGTTAATCGTTTTAAAAAGTTTTAAAAATTGTCATTAAGCATACGATGGTAACCATCGCATATTATACTCGACTTTCGTTGATTTGTTTTCTTTTCTGTCATCTATGGATCTTGCCACAAAATAAACTCAACTCAACCTTCACTCAGATGAAGAGGTGTATGATTTCAGAGTATATTGAGTCTTTGGGTAATTGAGATACAAGTCTAAGATCTCTCGGGATACTAAACTCTAATTTCTCGTTAAAAACGTTTCTATTCTGAGTGAATAGCACATCCAGTAAAAGATATGGTATATTCGGGGCTATTACTCATGATAGTGTTCTGAGTAATATTAGATAAAGTTAAGCGCCGATCGAAAAATACTATCGAACTTTAATTCACTCAAAAAATAGATCACTGTCGAATCAGTCTTTTTTTTAAGGGGATCCTCCCGGAAGAAAAATCTTTTTGTTCTACAAACAATCTGAATGAAACTTACATATGTTAATGCCTACGATTTAAATAAGTTATGCTAAAAATTTGAGTTCAAAAGGTTGAAGCGCTACTGAATTATCTTTGACATAAAGGACAACATAGCAAAAATGCTAAGGCTTTTTTTCTTATTCATATGTTCAAGCAAGAAAAATTTTCAGAGTTATTCTTAGTGAGAAAACTTTGATACTTATATGTAAACAAGAGTGTGACACAAAATGATGTAGAAGATTTATCAAGATCTTAAATTTTTGGAATTTTTTTAATTTTTAATTTTTATCAAGATCTTACTGGAAAAAGATCAAAAAGTCAGGATCTTGGTTACAGGAGATTCCAGTAGGAAAGTTACATCATTGTCTTGTATGCAATACGTAAAAACTGCCGGACATTATATTCATTGAAACAAAAATATGTAAATAAATTTATAATTCATCAAATATTCAGCTAAAATGGACATTTTCAATGATAGAGCGTTGACTTTTTTCGATTAGCATTTTTTTAAGACTACATCAGGTTAAAAAATATGCTCTACATATATGTTGCAGAGATTTTTAATACAACTTTGATTAGAGGGGACGATCGGTTGAAACTAAATAAATAGATTCAAAGTATTTTTTCAAATTATCCGAGACAGATAATTTTATTGTTCTAGTTATCGCTCAAGAGTGGACAGTGGTGTAATTGAATATAAAAAATTTTGTGATGAAATTGAATCGATATTCACCACAGATTTTCTTGAAAAAAATCCACTTGTTCATAATGATCCATATCAGGTACAAAAAGAAGCAAGTGAAATTCGAATGGATCCAGATAAAGAAGATCGTGTAAAACAATTATTGGAAAAATTAGCATATAGAGTATGATTCTAATCTATTTTCGCACATATTTTTATTATCATGTTTTATTTCATTCTTTTAGGTACATTCACGGCGATTACAATTATTTCCATTGTTCGAAGACTTTGATAGAATTCACAATGGTATGTTGAACAAAAACAAACAATCACTGTTGTATACGTTGTAGATCAGAGTGCGTAAATTTTTTTTTATATAAAATTCCTTTCTTTGCTTATTTTAGGTTATGTAAGTCAAAATCAATTTTTACGTGTTTTAAATGACCTGGGTTTATTACCAATGACAAATGGATTTGAAAAAGAAAATTTATTAGAAAAATATCGAGTAAAAATTGGTGGTCGAGACGACATTGATTATATCTCGTTTTGTGATCAATTAAATGCATTGGCAGGCTTTGAAAATGGTTTGCCTTGAATTTGCTTGGTACCCTCTAGATTAAACATATTATTCGCACACATAACTTTATTTTTTACATTGTTTCTAAGACTCACTTTAAACATTATCAATTAACACGTCGAGTATTCTTTTCTTTTTTTCAATAAATATAAACTCATTTTTTCGCATATCAAACTTCGATTTGTGTAACTCTGGGGCGTCTATACTGTGAGACGTTTGAGGCGCAATGCCTGAAACAAACGTAAGGTGATACGCTTTTTTGCTGTATAAATTAATTTTTCAGGTAGTTACCTTCGAGGTGGTACAAAATGCTTCAAATATTCAGGTGAGGATAACGCCACTGTGTTTAATAGGGTTCGGTAAAGAAAGCCAAATTATTTTTATCGACATCAAAGTCTGAGCGACAATGAATATTTTACTGTACACGTCCATTCCACTACCTTTCTGCCAAAAATTGAAACAGTTTCATTTTTATAGAACAACAATTACATGAACAAAAAGTCGATGATTATAAAAAAATTAATGAATTCTAGTCGAAGTAGGACACACATAAAAGTATTATCGGAAAGAAAAACACTTCAAAAACATTTAGCAAAAGCACTGAACGAAGTTAAATAAGAAAATATGTTAACTTTAGATATATGGGGGTGTAAAAAATATATTGAAAGTATTATCAGTAAGAAATTCGTGAATAAAAAGCTCTTTTCAAGAACATAACACAGATGCAACACGAATTTATTGAATAAAGAATTACGACAAATGTTTAAGTATTAAAAAGAAAATACTTTATGCATAGGAAGGAAAAAAAGTGGGACTACTAATTTTGAGTCAGTAAAAAAACTATATCATCGAAGATACGATAGTTATTTATCATCAGAAATATCACAGATTGTGCTTGAACTAATTTTAATAAAGTAGTCATTTTGTAGCAAAAATTGGTGTTATACTTTGAGTTGATGATCGAAATCTAAAGTAAATACATACATTTAGCTTTATTTATTTGCATCCGAGTTTGAAATTAATATTCCAAACAGAATTTTAGCAAATAGAATCTTATAGTTTTACACTTTCAGAATCTAAGCTCGAACTTCACCACAAATAAAACAAATCTACTGTTTCTGATATATTTGCCGTTAAACAAGATCTTCTAGCTAAATTCTCGTCTTGGTGCAAAATAACAGATTGTGATACTAAGACAGAATGTTTGTTGTGTATCCTTCTAGTGAATCATGTCGTTGAGATGTATTAGGATTAGATAAATCGCTTACAAGAAAAAAACACCTTTAATACTTCGGTTCGATTTTATAGGTTAATTATTCAGAACTCTATCGAACAACTCTAGCAACTAAGACTTTTTTCTTTTTCAACCTCAAAGCAGAGAACAAATCAGAGAAAAAGACGCTTCAAATTATCATTGATAATATTTTTAAATGAGGGTTAAAATATTACCTTTTCACACCTAGACTACTAAAGATCTCAATTTTTCATCGTTAAGAGATTTTTGTTTAGTCATAATAGCTACAGTACGGGTCAAAAGAGTTATGTAATAAAAGCTAATTTTTACGGTTTTTGTCTTTTTCCATAATAACATTTTGCTGCATCAAATGACGACCGACGATGTAGTTGAGAAGTAGATTTCCCTATTAACACCGATAGTGGTCTTGAACGAACACTATACTGAGTACTTTGTATTTCGAGCCATATACGATATTTTCCATTGGATAAACCATGAATTTGTGCTTGACGAGTTGTACTATCCCAATCACCATGTGTCCGTATTTGATGAGTGGCTGCATTTTCAGAAAACACCTTGTAAATAGAACCATTCAGTATCGTATATGCAGAAGAGAAATGAAGATAAATAATATCTCTCCTACCTTAAAAGCAACTAAATTGTCGCTTTCCTCCAATCGAGGATCATCCCAGGCAATCGTTATTGGACCCAATTGATCATTGTTTATCCGACGCAAGCGTCCTGGTCGTATTCCAGGCCACGTAAACTGTAAACTATGTGACATTGGACTTGTTATTGTTTTGTCCTTACTTATTGCTTGTACATGTATTGTATATGTTTCACATGGAGTACCATTTGATAAAGTATACGCTAACTGATCATATAAAAGTATAGCTGCCAGTTTATTATTAATAAATATTTTATAGCCAATCACATTAAGATCATCATTACTCATAGATGATTTCCATTCGATTGTAACATGATCAATTGCTCGATCACTAAACCATATTAAATTGTTTTACATTTAGAATAACTATGATACATCTACTCTCATACACATACAAAGAGTTACTTACCGGATAGTTACCCATGGTGCATTTGGTGGTGCTAACATCTGAACAGTTGTTTTATCTGACGTATAAAGAACACCATGATTTTTATCTACAGCCATTACTATAATTGCATAAGTATAAGTAGGTTTTAATCCTTTCAGAACCTACAATAGATCAGAAAAGTGAACATATTCAAACGGATCCTATGTAACACACGTACCGTGTGTCGTTGACGTTTCGACACTTTTGTCGCTCGTATATCACCATTATTCAAACATCTGTATTGTATGTAGTAAGCTCGAATTTCCTTTGATGGTAGAAATGACGACCAATCAACGTATAACTTTTCTTCATTGATCGAATCGACTTGTACTGGAATTGTACGTGCAAAAGTTTTATTGAAAATATCGTTATTAGTATTATCAAAAGATGCTGTTGGCGCTAAATTTGTTGAGGATGTTGTAATGATAGTTAGGGTTTGAGACTTGGCAGATAGACTTCGTTGTGGATTATTTGTCACAGCACATATACTAACTTGATATGTACGATTGATGTATGATGGAATTTCAGCTCGTCTAAGATTAGCTTTAATGATGTCATATGCTTTCTTTCCTCCAATGAACAACTGAAAGCCAATAATTGGTATTCCATATGATTTTGGTTCTGACCATTCAATAATGAAATTATCATCGGTTGTTTTAACTAACCATAATTTGGGTGCATCTGGTGCTCCGGGCACAGGTACTATTAATTGATTATATTGTTTTCGTGTACCATCATTTGTGATAATAAATAATTCAATAGTATAAAAATGTTTTTCATCACATGAATCTAATACATATTCTACTTCATTATTATTTAAAGTTAATTGTTGAATACGTAGGTCTTTGGACGAACGCCATTGTAAAATATAATGTGATATATTTCGTTTCTCTGTGACAGTCCATTGTATACGTATTTTTCCCAACGATTTTACGTCATTTTTTTTTTCACGATTATTTTCATTGATAACAGAATCATAAAATTCAAAATTGGCTTGTAAAGATTTTAGTATATCTAAATAAAAAACAAATATGTCAACGGTGGTATGTACACATAGAATAATAATAGTTTTACCTTTTCCACTTAATGTACGAATTCGAAATTTTTTTGATGGTGTCTCGTCCGCATCATCATCAGTTGTATCTTTAGGTTTTATTGATAACTAAAATAAAGATAACGCATTATTTAAAAGATCTTTTTTGATATGAATTAAATAACAAATTACCTTGTCACTTTCAGAGTCTGTTTGCAATACTGTTCTAGCATATAATTGAACTTTATATTCCTTAGTTGGTATGCATTCTGTTAATGTATATTGATGTTGATCATTATTAAGTGTACACTGTCTCTGTCCATTGACATCAATTCGATATTCCAATAAATGACGATGAAATTTAACTTGTTCATGTACTTTTTCTGGATGATCAATAACAGTGAACATGTTTGGTTTATTCCATGCAAAATTAATTGTTTTTGTACTGTATCCTGTCAAATATAATTCAGGTTTTTCACACATAGCTGGCATTTGAAAATGAAGCATGGTTAATTCATTTGTTGAATGTAGTACTTGTTTTCTTCCACTGTCATTATTATTATCTGGTTCCAAATTAATTTTTACACTAAATATCGAATCTAAATTTATCGTATAATAACCTGACGGTAATAGTCCATTGATGACTGTTGATGTAGTTAATGGATCAATATCTAATGTATGCTCATTACTATTCTCAAGCATCCATCGAATACATTGACCAATAAGACGTGTTGAACCATATGCTTTTGGCTGTGTCCAATCTAATTGAATTGAATCAAAATTACGAACTTTAAATTGTAATTTGGTTGCCGCTTCAGCACCACCGGTTGTAAAGTTTAAACTTTTATTTGGTAACCATTTATCTGGCTTTAATTTTTTTGGTAGTTGTGATATATCACGGATTTTATTTTTAAATAAATATTCATCTGTTATAGCTGTAACTGTTACTATATATTCTGTACGTTCAGATAGATTTGGTAAAATAACTTCTGTTGAATCTGGTGTCAATTCAAGTGTCAGATGCCGGCTATCTTGTAATGATTGATTAGCAGCGACACAATCTATTCGTAGAGCTAGAAAAAGAATGAGAAAGTGAAGATAAAAAAATACTTTTTACTATAATTTACTTATACATACCAACGATTTCAGAGTTATGCTCTAAAAATGAATCCCAAGAAATGCGAGCTGCATTGTTTGTACAGGCTATGACTAGAAAAGATGTGGGAGGATCTGGTGGAGAACCGGTGTACAATGTTATTGAATTTGATGTTGCAACAACAACATATTGTTCTGTAGAAAAAAGATACATAAAACAGATATTCAACATACAGAAAAAATTAAATTCTCTACCATTTGTTATATGATGACGACGTCGTTTTGAACCTTCTAAAATAATTTCATATCCAGTTGATGATTTAAGATCAGTTAAATCTTTGTTTGTTTCGGTTTCTAAAATAATGTATTTGTTTAACAATGTTTTGCACATAATAATCGAATCATACTCACTAGATACTTGTAATATTGTTGCTTCATTACGAGTTTGATCTCGAGACCAGTAATATAATTTATAGCTATCTGGTAGTGTGTTGACACTTAATGAACTATTTACTAATCAAGAATAAAAAACATTTTCAAAAATATTGATATAAAAATAGAGAGAGTATAATTCGCTTACATGGTGTCCAACAAACAACGGCTCCGTGTCCTTTTGCATTTTCAATCCAAATTTTTTCGGGTATTTCAATTAAATCTGTATATTCAACATCTAGTGTTGGTCCTGCATGACAATGTCTCTCAGGATCATATTCTTAAACAAAATAAGTAAATCTTTATACTATTAATATTCTAAACTAAAAAATAATTTTTACCTTCTCCAATTTGAAATGACTTTCTACTTGGATGATCTATCAATGGTACAACTTGTATAGAATAACGATTACCAACTTCTAAATCTGTTATTGTAGCATGACATTTTTCGACCGGCAATTGTTTGCCAACAGCTTTTCCATCTTTCAATATTTGATAGCCCTATAAAATCATACAATAACTATAGTATGATGATTTATAAGTAGTTACAAGTTACCGTTAATTTAGCATCACCATATTCGACAGGTGTATCCCATACAATATCAATGCCATGACTAGACATTCGTTCTAGACGTGGTGGTGAAATTTTAGGTGGAGCTGAACATTTCAGAGACAATTCATTCGATGGTAGACTTTCTATCTGACATTGATATATATAACCCTCCAATTTTTTTTGACCAATTACAGCCTATATAAATTGATAATAAAATTTTTACTATTAGAATAAACAAATGCAAATAGTTATACCTTTATATAGAATGAATATGTTTGACCTGGTTTCAAATTGTTAATTTCATATGTGAATGATGTACGATCATTTGTTTGTAATTCGTCATGTTGTTTTTCATCGAGAAAAATTCTATTAGTAAAAATTCGATCGACTATAATATTTAAATAAATGTTAAATACGTACTTGTATGAAACTATATCATCATTCTCTCTTTCCCATTTGACTGCAATACCATGTAATTTCATTGACTGATAAGCGATAATTTTCGGCGGTGAAGGCTTTTTTGGACAAAAAATGTGTACGGATTCAGAAATCTTCTCATTAATCCAATCTGGGTGTGATGTAACAGATACTTGAATTTCATTTGTACTGCCTTGTAAAAGAGTAATAAATACAAAAAATCTTATACCTTATAGAAGTGAATATGAAGTACCAGGTGATATATTGTTTAATTCATATTCATATTGATTTGGTGTAAAAATTTCACTTGGCTTCCGATTGATGATTAAACGATAACCTTTAATTAATGATTTATCGACCGACGGATCTATTGACCATACAATAGTAACCTGAAATATAAAAAGAATCCATCAATTCAAGGAGATCATTGACAGATTATTCATTTGTAACTTACACTTTGATTTCCAATTTGTGAAACTTTAAGTAATGGACGAATGAGTAATTCTGCCAACGGATCTAACTGTGATGTATTCAGCTCAACTGATGTTGTAGACACATATTTTATATCGGTATTTCCAATCATATGGAAGAAAGCACGAACAAATATCCTGAATATACAGAGATAATATTTATTTTACTTTTAAAGTTTTATAATAATAAAAACTTACGTATAATTAATTTGCTCTGAGATACCTTCTATTTCTAGAGGAGGTTTAATGACGAACCACACATGTTCGGTTGATCCATTATTCGTAAAACTAAGTTATTTGATGAAAATTACAAGTATTTTCTTTTAGTTTTATCAAATAAATAACTTTCTACATACCTTTCATCACTTTTCATTTTTTCTGGAAAATCAGTTCCACGAACATGTACTTCATACATGGCTAAATAGACATCTTGTTGAAGTGGTCGATCCATATACCAATTCGTTCTGATAGCTGATGAGCTAATGATTTGTATACTCAATTTTGGTATTGGTCTATCTTGTTGTGGTAAAGCTTTCTATACAAATAGGAGGCAATTCTATTATTGTTACATAATAAACTCTATCACATCACATACTTCAATTGAACTAGATGAAGAACTATCTTTTTTTTTAACTTGAATTTCTCGTGGTCCATCAATTTTCTGAAAAATAACAGAATTTCATATTATATACAAATTATTTAAGTCAATGTTTTATGTAATATTTTACATACAAGAACATTTGTTTTCAAAATTTCTTCTGTTTCATCTTTAGGTATGACGGAAACATAGCATTCATGTTTTCCAGGTTCTAGATTGACCTGAAATTTTTTTTCATCGTATGGTGAAATCGGAGGACCATATTCTTTGTTATCAAGCATAATCTAAACATTATAAAAGATAGATAGATTAAATACTCTTACTGGAAAACGTTTATGAAATAAGAAACAAAAAATGTTGTGATTAGAAGCGGATTTAATTTCTAATGTTAGAACACTCCTTGCTCATAATTTGAGAATGCAAATTATTCTGTTTGACGAAGAAAACGTTCAGTCATCATCGTACATGTTAAGTTTCAATATGATTTCAGTTTAACATTTTCAAATCCCATACAAACTTTTCTTTCTGCAGCATCCATCATAGTATTTAGCTGTTCGACAAGGTTAATTTCATTGTTCTTGTTTCACTTTTGAGATATTTTATTCTTTTACAAAATTCTCTTAAGAGCTGCACAATTTATTGTTATATTCTTATGGTTACATCATTTCTTCGTACATGACTTAACGCGATAGGTAGTGCCTGTGGTTTAAACGATCCTTCACACTTCGGGCATATTCTTTACTGATGTTTTTGCTCAATAATATAATTGTACATTGTTGAGTATCTTGAGAAGTTATATATGAATGTTGTATGAGTATTTTTTGTGATAAGTTCTAAGATGATTTTTACACTTTCTTCGTTTTTAAATTTTGCCATAATGAGAGCACACATTATCTTTTACAATACTCTGTGCTTGTATTTTGTTTTACTTTATCACCTAATAATATTTGGTTCTCTTCTCGTCTTTTCATAACTTGATCTTTATACTATTGTACGATTTTATTTTTGTTCTTATTGATTATGCTCGAATATTTTTATCCATTATATTAGATTACTAATGTTTGATCAAGGGATTTTATTTTTCGTTTTTAATTTCAATTAAAAAAATTTTTTTGTAGAAAATTATCCGTAATTTGATAAGCCATCATTTTTTGACGCCATATTGAGATCATCAGGTATTCACAAAATAAAAAAACGTTTGACATTTCATCATCAATAATGTGACATTCATTAGTGTTCTTATGCAACTTGTATTGCAAGCCTGGAATAATGATAGGTGCTTACATTTCACACTTCCATATAATAATGTGGACATAAAATACATGAAAGAGATATTCTTAGCTCTATTTCAACCAATATAGTTTTCCAGTCCAAGATTACATTTCGAAGCATGCTGAAAATCATTGATACTTTAATAAGTTCTGTTTGTATTTATGATCTCACGACAATATGTTTATCGCACATGTATGAGCTTTTTTAATTTTTTGATCTTCCTATCCATATTAAGATACTGGAAGAGCCATAATCAACTTTTGTGATGATTATCATTTCTTGAGTGTATCATCTCTTCCATTTTTCCTAGAGACGTCGTATATACATTTTATGATTCTCATCACTAAATTAAATTCTTGTATAATTTATCGAGTGCCTGTATAAATATTTGAATAGATTGAGCATTTTCACACATAATCATAACATTGTTTGCTGCATCATTATTAATCGTATTATTGCCTCTTGTTTTCGCCATCAATTTATACTACAGCTCTAGTATTTTAATAGAGAAGTTTAATCGATATGATAAGTTTGTCTTTTATACCATAACTTCAACATATTTATAATACTTTTTTATTAACTAAGTCATATACTTTTTAAAAATCAATAAAATATATATATAACCATTGGTCATACTTCCAAAGATTTATCCATAATTCACTTCACTGTGAATATTTAATCTATTATTTGTCTTCTTTAGCAAAAATCAGCTTGTGCTTCCAGTATTTTTGATCAACTTTTGTTTGAATTCGCGTTAATATCATGGAAGTGAAAACTTACTTACTTGTCACTGGTAGTAGGGATTCCACGCTAATTGTGTTAAATTCGTTTGTCCCCTTCGCTTTTATAAAATGTATCTATTAACAAGTCATTTCTTCATTGCACATCTACACATTCACTATGATTTGATGCAACTACATTGTCCCAGGTTTGAGTAACTCAGTAATTACGTTCTCCATATCTGATATTCTATAGGTTTCCATTTGTTTGATAACATTCTCAATCTCGTTTAAAGATAATTAATATTTTGCCTCATCTATTTTTGTGAATCAATTGATAGGAAAGAAATTTGATAAATATCAACAAGTCAACTATCGAAAATGTACAGTCAGCATTTTACAAATTATTCTTTCGATTTATTCAATCTATCTTCACTACTGTTGGTCAATTTCCATTTTTATATTGTACACTTTTAGTTGCATTACTTTCAATACTATTTTAACTCTGCATAATTTGTGAATTATGGCATACGTTCTGGCTATAAATCATGATATTTAATTGCAGTATCCATTATCCAGCTTATTGCATTTCTATATGAAATTTATTGTACGCCAATTTTTTTTTCGCCAATTTTAATAGAGACCTATCATTTTTATATTTATCCTCTAGTTTACTTTCACAACGATCTTGTCATTCAAAAAATGCGAAGGATTTCATCGGTTAACTATATTTTGAAACAGATAGTAGTGTTTATACTACTTGTCGCTTTCGAAAATGTTCAACAGCGCTGTAAAAAGAATATTTTATAGTCTCAGCATAATTCTCATACATAACATATAGAACCAGAACACTCAAGTACTCCACTAATTTTCAATGTTATTTGAAACATTTCAATTAATCTGTTGTTGTGTATCTAGCGATGATCATTAACTGTCTGATTCTGTTGATATTAAGTTGATGAATTAAAATTACCCATCGCTATGGTATTCATCGATCGTCGAAAACATTTGTTGTATTTCAATCTTCGGTGTATATGATGGATTCACTGTGGTATGCACTTACACATTAGTCTAATCTTTATAGTTCTGGAATTAACCGCTTCTGATACTGAACTAGAACTATTCTATACATATGATGTTGTCTTATTTAAAAATATCGTCATTCCATGTGTTATTTTGATTTTATGTTGATTTCCTACTCCTGAATGAATAATACTATATTCAATTCTATAAGGCATACACGCCCGTCTCGCTTAATGCATCGATTTAAATTGGATATTTTTTCAACTATTGTATAATTAATTTATATTTTGCTTGTGGAACAGACGAAAGTACGTTCCATTATATCAGAGAATGATCATTTTCTGGTGTTGACACCATTTTGTCGATCTTTTCCCTTAGCTAAAATAGCTTAATATTCTTTTTACAGCAGAGTTATAACTGCTCGGACCGATTGAAAAGTTCAACCGACCAGTTTTTTACGAGGATATACTTTCCAGTGGCAGCATTTGAAAAATTTTATGAAATTTGCTCCAGTTTTTCCTCAAAAAATCGTGAAAATGTACTTCTCTTATTAATAAAGAAAAAAGCTGACGTGTTGTCACCGAAATTTTGTCGTGTGTCGAAAAAACCTTTTTTTTGAAAAATACCGGAATTTGATTGGAACAGAAAATTTTTCAATCGACCGAATCGATTGGAAAATTATTTGTCGGCCACAACTCTGATTCACATGAGGTTAGTTCGCAAACAAGGTAAAACAGCATTGGCTTCTGACAGTCGATGAGTGTTTCTCACTACTTCCAGCATAGTTAGAATCGTGTAGATAAGTCTGATAAAATAATTATCAAAACGCACCCTATAGTTTTCAATGGAATCTTGTGTTAACGGTGTCTTTTTTGTCCAATACAATGTAATACCATTGTTGTTACGTTTGAATGAGAGAGTTGGTACAACATGTCGAAGAATATTATTCTGTAAATGAGACCACTTTAAGTACCATCATAATATTATATGGACGAATCTACTTACAATGGGTAAGCTTAGAATTGTGTATTCTGCTTCTTTTCCTTTGGATTGTGAGCGTTCAAATTTAATTGCTGAAATAAAAAACAGTCTTTTATTACAAAGAAACAGCCCTTTTCTTTCTGAAGTTCAATAACCTTATTAGTCAACATCACGAAATACCCCAAGCCTCAAAAATGGAGAAAGAATAACAATAAATGTTTCTCTTGTTGGAATACAAATAGTTGCACGCGTATTAAAATGAGCAGTTGTTTTTTCAAATAAAATTTTAGCTCGATATTTTGTTTGATCGGAAAATATTTCCATTCTTTATTATTGTTATTATTATTTTGTAACGTGGAAAGGTTAATAATGATACCACTATGGATATCGGTATTAGTTTGGTTAATATTTGTCTTTGGCCGATAAAAGACTGTAGTAATCCGACTTTCTTGTTTTGAGGCAGGTGGTGAATCACACCTGTCTAAAAAAATGAACGGAGAAAATGTCAAAAAAATTGCAAGAGTCTCAAAGATACTCGTCTGATGTGTATTAATTAACTTGTTAAGATGTAAGAGAAAATTTCTTGAGCCTTATCAGTTTTCACTTCACAATTGATAGGCAAAGTCAGTCAAACTTTATTACTCTTGTCCTGAACACTGTCTGCTGCGGATCGTATCACGAACAAACTTAAAAGTCAAATTTTGACTTAAGTGTATAAAATCAGCATGTAAGTGCACATAACGAAGATTTAAGTCTGACTTAAGTTTTTTTGTGATACGACCCCCTGGTTCAATTTTTAGGCAACCATAACTGATAGAACGATGGCACAACCAATGCCTCAGTGGTAAACCTCACTTTTCTGATATCTGTAAGAAAAAAACTAAAACACGACTTAGTAATGAAGTTTTGAATAGCAGCGTATAGTAGAGGTGCTGGATCTCATTCTTCGAAATGACCCTAAAGAATATCCAGTTGGTTTGATCTTGAAAACAGAGTGAAGACGTATTTACTTACAGGTATCTGTTTTCTGTTTCTTGTTCTGGTCAGCTTCAAGGTCAGAGCAAGAAAGTGATCAGGCCAGATCAAGAGAGTCTGTCTTTTCTACTGATGAGACAAACAGTAAATCTTGGTCTGGTCTTGGTATTTTCTGAGAAACAGACACTGGTCAGGTTCAAGACCAGAACCAGGTTTTTTTCATAATCATCATTTTGTTTTGCTAAGTCAAGTAGTATATAGTAACACACTTGAAATTTCAAACTTATTCTCATAGGTGATAAGTAATGTCTTAGAGATTTCTGTATTGCACAAGAGATATCTAACGACATTCCGAATTTGATGGTTACATTAAAAGGTCTCTAGAAAACTTCCGGAGTTTCTACTAATTTTTGCGCAGTATGAGCGATTAGCGAGCAGCACACCTAGTTTTTACACATATACAATACCTAATTTTTGCATATATACAGCAAGCTCGCGGTCTTAATTTCTTTCACTGATCAGGAGAAAAACAGATCTGACCAGGAAAACACGCAAGGACTTTTCTACTTACAGGTATCTGACCAGGCAAACTGGACATCCTCTAGGAGCGTTACATGAGATTTCAGCGAAAACAGATCTTTGGTGGATAAAATGGTAAAAGCTGATCAAATCTGCATTAGGATATTCTGACCTATTTTTTCTCCTTTTCGATTCTAAAAGCACAATTTGTGTCTTAACAACGAATTTTTTTGTACATTATTTTTAGATTAAAAATCATTCGGTGACTAAGAGAGAAACAAAATAAAAAAAAACATTCTGAACTTGACTTCGTTTGGCCGATGCTTTAATTATCTACCTACATACTGTGATCTGATGTAAGGCTGATTTTGATTAAGCTCTGAATAACGATAGTTCTGCTGGTTTCATTATTTCGACTGAAATTATCTTGGTTATAGAGAACAAAAGGTGTGAACACAAGCAGAATAAAACCATCACTTTCTTCGCTTTAAATATTATTCTATCCATCTAAGTAATCTATCTGGGATTCGAAAGTTTTTGAACAAGAAATTTGTCACTCAGTTCAATTCTCTTCAATTGTCTGAAAAATATGATGTGTCCCTTTCGAGAACGATGTATTATAGTGCATATAGTGTTATAGATGTCTGTGTTAGATGAATGTCTTTCGGTCTATTTGTCTGACAAAGACTTATTGCGTCTTCGAAATCTTCGCGCACCGTAGGTGGGTTCAAGTTTGTCTTCGATTTTAAAGTCACTAGGTATAAAAAGCAGATTACTGCAGCCTTTTATGTAAGCTCAAGTATGATTCTCAAAATTTGTATATTATATGATCAAAATAGTAGTTATTCATAGAAGCGAACTATTTAGAAGGCAAGCAGCAGATCGAAGATGAGTTACATAAGCAACATGATTATTCAGCACTTCCTTCACTGTTACATAACAACACTACGTACTTTCCAAATTCATATCAGGCGTTGGTTTATCCGTATTAATACTGATGTACGGAAAATAACCATCTATTATTTGTTCTTTCAATGGCATTTCTAATGGTAGTTTTACCGACATGACGTTTGATTTCAGAATTTGATTGCTATCTAAATCGAAATAGTAACAACATTTCCTAACTTCTTGTATTGATTTCTTTATTATTTACCATTCAATTTTGCTTCTACGTGCACTGAGTATTTCTTTTTTGGAGTTGCTCCAAGAAATTTTATTCCAAAAAAATCTTTAAACTCTTTTTCAGTAAGCTAAAATTAATACCATATTTCAATCATTACTATCACAAAAATCAAAAAATTCTGTTCTTACATGTTTTGTGTCAATATTATCCACATAAATAGCATATTCGCTAACATGATCACCGATGTGAGCCCACATAAGAAATATTGTGCTCGATTGATCGGTAACAGCTGCAAAAAAAATGAATTACAATCATTTACATTCTTAACAGACATAAATCATTTATTGTCGACGCTCATACGTTCCCACAACATTTATGTGTCCTATTGTAATTGATTTGTTTAGTGTGTAGAAGAACATACTTAAGGGCCTCCCCTCTCAGAAATGGTGATTTTCGGTCAAAAAATCGGTTTTGAGATACACACATGGAAAGATAGCCTAAAGTGTCTACGTCTAGAATCTGTATTGCTTTTGGTTATAAAACTGGTCGTTCGAGGATTCTGAGCAAGTTTTCTTAGAGCCTCAAAAAGTCGGATCTTCAAGTATTAGCTTTTTTCTGGATACTTATGTAATTAAAAATTTTCTGAACATAAAGCTTTGTAGAGCAAACGTTTTTGATCAGAATAAGACCTCGCACAACTCTGTATGACCTTGCATCAAAAAGTTACAGGCATTTTCGTAGAAGTCCTAAAATCGGGTATTTCATACAGCGTTTTCTCTATATAAGAGTTACACTTAAAGTGCGTCCCAAGATTTTTAATAGTGGCTTGTCGTAGAGAGTTCATTCTTTTTTTGTTCAAAAGAGAAAAAGAAACTACATGAACTGACCGGCGTCGATTTTTGAATTAGGTCCTAGTTTTTTGTCAAATAGAGGATTTTTAGAAAATCCGGAAGGCTTTTTCGAGTTTTAGAGGTTGTTGGTGACCTGGAGAATCAATAAAGGCTTAATTAAAAAATCAGCGCCTGCCAGTCCATGTAGTTAGGTGTCTAACTTAAAATAAAACAAACCCCAACTCTTCAGCTTGAAGTATATTAAAAAATCTTGAGACGCACTTCAGGATCTTTTTTGGACCTTAATCTCCGGAAAACTCTTAAACCGTAAGACTTGGAGACGAAAAAAGTTTTTCGTTTTCGTAACTCATTGTGGGTAACATTTATGGAAAGTTTCGTCAAGATCGGATGTACTGTGTCAGAGTTAATTTCTGAGTGGGGAGGGGACCCTTAATTACTTAAAATTCTTTCTCCGCTAAACATGAATGTAAACGTATTAGACTATTAAGGGCAGCTTCAACGTTACCTAAACTGATTAATGGCGCTCCGCTATTGACTTCCTTGCTGATTTCGAACATCTTTAAAATATAGAACCTCAAAATATTGATCAGATATTTCTTCAACAGAGAAACATACTCGTTTATTCGATACGATTGGTTGCTCATTCACTATTATGTCAATGGGATATGCGACAATATGAATTTCATATTGTTTACCTCCAGCAAAACCACCAGCAGCAAAATTTAATTCATATGAATTCAAATTTGTTCCTCGTGCAACATCGTCCACATAAAGCTAAAGAAATGCGTAGAAATGAATTAGAGAAACATACATGATCGTCAACACACACTTCAAAATGATCGATCAAATCACAATATTCTGGTTCAACATGAATTTCTCCATAGATTTTATTTGGCCGTGCTAACGAAGCTGTTAAACTTATGTTACAATTTTTCCACATTGTTGTAGCATTCTGCAAAGAGACAACGCAGTTTCTTTGTGAGAATCAATAAAGCGATAGCAAATGACTCACATTAAGTCCTTCATTTTCCATCACAAGTATAGGCCTAAAATAGTAAAGTTATACACAAAAAAGTCACAGTTTCATTTTGATATTTTTTTATCATTACCATGTCGTTGTTACAGCACTTGCTAATTTTTGATCTTCAGTTGAATAAGCTCGAATAACAAGTAAACCAGGTTTCACTAATGAAATACGTTCATCAGGATTGTAAATCTAAAATGCAGATATAACAACAGTAGATAAATTTTCGTTTCTATAGACCTAATAATTCATACTTGAACATCTTCATGTCGTCTTGTTGGAATGCGGCCGTCAAGTGTATAATAAATTGTCACAAATCGATCTGGAGATTCTAATCGAATTTTATCACCAAATGGACAAGAAATCGGAAGCTCTCCAACAACTTTTGGCTCTTGTAAACGTCTTTCTGAAGAAAGAGAAAGAATCATTCATTCGTATTCATTTTAGAGAAAAATTATTTAGTATACTAACTGTACGTTTTGATAGAACTTTCGGAATATACAACAACTGTTGCTGATTCTTGAAAGCGATCTGATGTTATTTGATATGTGCCACATTCATAGAATGTGTATAAATAATTTGTATCGAACTCATATTGATTAAATGGCACATCAACTTGTTGACGCTAGAAGAAAAAAAAGAAATAAAATTAAGATTAAATAGATCACAACGTGAATAGGCTTGGAAAAGTTCAGCGTTCCTTTTTTAGCGTTCTCTTTGAACGTAACGCTAAAGTACATTCGCGTTACAAATGACAATTTTTTGAATGTGAACGCGAATCGTCTGGTGAACGTAAACTTTATTTTATATGAACGATGTTGATCTTGTGTGGAATGAATAGTATTGCAAAACGTTATATAGCAATTTCACTTAGTAGTACACAAAGTAAAACAGCTTTCTCTCCATTACCAGTTATTATTTAGTGAAAAATCAACGGTCGTTTGCCCCAAATGGATTACGATAACAATGGAAAACATATGTGGTGAAATGGTTTGGGCCAAGGAACTTCGATTCCACTGCATGAAAAACTAGTCGTCTGGTGAGGAAATCGGCGATCTGTTCTTGGAAGAAT
Organism: Didymodactylos carnosus; assembly: GCA_905250885.1. NCBI lineage: Eukaryota > Metazoa > Rotifera > Eurotatoria > Philodinida > Philodinidae > Didymodactylos > Didymodactylos carnosus. Next base: position 67,014 of record CAJNOQ010000117.1, read on the forward strand.
CAATGTCTTGATCAGAGAACCAGTGGCTATCCTTTTTACATTGCAATAATTTGGTCACTGCCCTGAGCAGACCATCTGATCGTTCACTAGAGTTTCTATTGATCACATAAGACCAAGCAGAAATATATATGTTCTCACTACAGTACAAGAACAGAATTTTATATTTATGTCAGACAATATGAACACCGTTCGTATAAAAAAAGCTCACATTTACCAGTGCTTTAACGTTCACGTTCAAGGAACGAAACGTGAACTTTTACAGGTCTAAACGTGAAACATATTATTCATACTATATTAATTTGTTTGTGTATATTATCATTCGATTGTACTTGAATGGAATGTGATTCATTTTCATTCCACGACCATGAAACAGTTTCATTCTAAGAAGTTAAGTTCAATAAAAATTAATTCAAAAATTATTTGATATCTTTATATCTTACTTGAGCAATGTAAAGAATATTGGGAATAAACTGTGTATTTGTTACATAGAAACATGCATTACTAAATGGTGGATCAATAACAATGACCGAAATAAGTAAATCCTATAAATAATCGAATGATAGATTATAAAATTCAACTTAATTAATTAGTTCTTACTTGATCCCAAGATACAATTTTTTCAAAATCTGGATTAGCAAAATAATAAGTGCCCGTAGCGACACATTCCATTGCTAAACATTGTCGATTTTGTCCTTTAACAGCTCGATTATGAGACGATATTAAATCATTTATATTCTCTGTATCTATTAATTGTATAACATTATGTTGAATAGGTTCAGAAAATTCCCATATAACAAAATCATGTAATTTTGTTACTATTGGTTGTAAATCAAAATCATGTTTTTGTATAAGTTTATAATGAAATTTAATTTCGGGTAATACAATAATTGTTAATACTGGATTGACTAATGTTTTTAATTCAATTGTTGTCTTTTCTTGTTTATCGTCATATTGATCATTGTTAATATTTGTAAAATAATAAACACCAATTCGATCAAATTGTTTCATTAAATATTGTGAATCATTTTTGTTTGATTTAAAATTAAAACTATTTTCACTTATATTTCCATATTTATTTATTTGATATAATTGTTTTAATGTTCCTGTCTTCCATTCGAACCAAAGAAAATCTAATTGAGTAATGAATAAAGTTGGAGGATTAAAACCTGTATCATTGCACTGAACAGTATAATTCTAAAGAAAAAAAAATTATTATTTCATATTTCAATAAAAATAGAGTAAAAAAAGTTTGACTATTTTTGTTTTCTTCTTCAACATACATCAATTGCATTTTCAACCACAATACTCATAAGTCTATTATCACTTGAATTTGAATATTTAAAATTGTATAATCCATGTACTGGTATAGTCATTAAAAATGTTTTACAATTGTAAAAATGATGGCTAACTAATTCATCGACTCGTTGACAGTTATGATTAACACAATCAAATATTCCTGTTAATCCGCTAATTGCTTCAGGAACAACGGATGAAACAGGATCAATTATAATTGAAAATTCTGAAATTTGTTTCTGTGTATCCCAATAAAATTGAATCATATGATTTGTTGACACTTTATGAACTAGAAAAAACAAGAACACAAGTGATGACATCAACAACATGCACAGAACAATAAATCTTACCTAATTTATCGTCTAAAATTGATATTGAATAAAATTCTGTTCGCGCTTGAACAATAACTGTTCTAATATTATTCAGAGCATCCTTATAAGAATAGACACCTGGCTTGGTAAATTGATGACACATCATACCACGCTTATTTGGCGGAAATGCCCAAAAAAAATTGTTTTCAGATTCTGTTTTTAACTAAAATTTTGAAAAGAAAATATTTACTTAACGATACACCCCTCTTTTTGAAAAAATTTCGGATTTTGAGCTGAGCATAAACTAATGTAGAGGAAAGTGTGGACTATAAAATGAGATCACTCCCAGCACTCCATGATCTTTCTTCAAAAAGTTATGCAGTTTTCAAATTTTTTCTTCAAAGCCTAAAAGCTCTCAGTTTTCTAGTTTCATAAATTTTTTCTCTTCTTTCCTGTACATTCAAAATTTTTCTTACGCATAGTCTGATAGAAGAAAGTGTTTTCTTCATTATGAGACGTTTTTCAGAATTTTCCGGTGAGTTTTCGTGGAGATATAAGCATCGTGGCAAATGCCCTGAAAAAAGTGGTCTGTGTACAAAATGCTGCTTTTTCTCAAAAAACTATTTTTTTGCTACCAGGCTTCATTGTGTCACATTACGACCCCTCTTAAATTTCATCCGATGGAGTTAAAAATTTTATCAGTGGTACTCAAGACACTATTGCAGAGGAGTTTTTCTGGAATTTAATTTTAGACTTTTCTTTACCGAGTTATAGAGTTTCTAAATTTGAAAACTTGGTTTTTGAGACGTTTTTTCAGTATTTGCCCTATAACTCGACCAGGAAGGATCTTAAAAATATTTCCCAAAAAACATCTCTGCAATACGACAAATATTTAATGTTCTGATAAAGAAAATTCACAATTGACGTTTAATTAGGGATGTTCGGTTTCCGTGAAGAATCGGAACCGCTGTCTCTTAGACGGCTTTTTTTCGGAACCGAGACTGTTTGACTTGTCTTTCTTTTAACAAAATGAAAACACACTATTGACAAAGTTGCAAAAAGATATATTTACCTGCCATTATTTAAAAGAATTCTTTCGTTTACTATAAAATTAATTCTATTTCGTTGAATTATTACTATCTGAAAAATTCTTTTCCTGTTCTAAGCTGAGAGCCGAAAACCGCGGTTCTGTTCTTAGTGCAGAACCGGAACCGAGGTTTTTTTTTCGGCATCCATATCAGGAAACGCGGTTCTTTTCGTTTCGGTTCTAACTTGAGAACCGGAATCCAGAACTAAACATCCCTACGTTTAAGCAATTAATTTTTAAAAGTAAACAAAATTTACTTCTGTATATTGATCATTATCATTATTTCTATATGAATCAACCTGCGTAATTGATTGTTTCTTTTTCGTATCCCATTCCCAAATAATCGTATCATCTTCATCAATCCATATTGGTTTTGATTCGATACCATTATCATTCGTTAGTTGAACATATTTATATTTATAATTGTTTTGAACAATACATACAAGGATATCGTGTATATAATACATCAAACGATTGGATTCAGTTTTCTGTTTGGCAAGACGTATAAAATAAGATATTCCTAATTGATTAATCTCTTTTTTAAATATTCCTTTTAATGTTGATTTTTGTGTTTGATTACTATTGTTCGTGATCGTATAAAAACCGCCTGATATTGGACAATATTTTTTTTCTTCAATATAGTATTCTGTTGTTGTACTGGCCCAATCAATTTCTAAAATATCACCTTTTCGTAAATAAACTTTTTGGCTATCTTCTTTATCCGTAAACGAAAATTTTGTTACAACTGGTTTAATAATAATTTTATTATTTTCACATGCATCCCTCGAATATTTTTGTCTTACATTTGTTTTAATATTATTGTCTGACAAAATAATATAGAAATAAATTTCTCGTTCTTTTTCGTCAGTTGTTAAATCAAACGACAATGACAAGCGTCCTTTTTCAGTCTTGCTAATATTCCGAAGTTCAATACCATTTGGAACTGGATAAAAATCCGATCCATCACGATAAACTTGAATAATATCATATTGTTTCGAGTCTTCTTTTAGTTCAAAATCAACACTGTCGCCTGCTGATATCGTAAGCACTTTTTCAAATTTTCCACCTGATATATCTACTTTTTCAACTTTTTCAGGCGTATCTTCCTCATAGTTTGATTGTTCACTATTCAAACGCCGACGATCATCTTTGATTACGCTCATGCAGATCGCTGTTTTTTGACGGTTTCTATACGACTAAAGAAAAATGAACAAATAATGTCATATTTTCTATTCATATTTCAGTGTTTAAACATATAGCGTACGATAGAAATCGCTTGTATGGAATAAAATTCACAACTGTTCGATATACTAGAGGCTCATTAGTCTATTTTGTTACCGATGATTTTTGCACTGCTTTTAATCGCCACTGAGGTTTTGACAACTCATATTTCGAAGTAAAATTGCAAATAGGGCTTATGACAAAGTTGTTAACGAAATATTGCTTCTTGTTAATCGAAAATAAAGGAGTATTCAACAATTATTGATTTCTTGTTAGAAAGGACGTTGAATTAAAACCAAAAAAATTTCATTACTCTTTCTCATTTATTTAATTTTATTAAAAACTAGTTACGTTTCAACGTCGAAGACATCTTTATCAGACTATGTTTATACACACAAGTGAAAAAAGTACTTAGTGGAAGTACCTGTCAGTTTAATAATCAAGTACTTGCAACTACAGTTATTTCTGGGGAAAAAGGCAGTACTGACTTCATTACGCAAATGAAGCACTTATTTTAAGTACTTTAGCACATTCACCAGACTTTCTACCATAGAAACCTAGAATTGAAAAATTAAAAAATGAAGTGCTCTTATGCTTTTAGGATCATAGGTGAATAAATAAAACACAACGTTTAGCTGAAAAAACAGCATTTTCAAGACTTCCAATTTGTCTACATTATGCTGTTCTGATGACACTCGTTGCTTAGTATTAGTGAGTTTAGTATTAGACAAAGTTATTGAAATGACAATTATCAACTTTTTAGTCAATAAACGACAAGGATTAGATCAGAAATATTTATTTAAACTAACTGTAATTCTGATTCACATAATAATAGAGGTCGCTGAAATTAGCTCTCTCAGAATAGAAGGCCTTTTATTTTGTCTTTGAGAATAGTCGTTTTTTAGTGTTTTTTCTGTTATGGGTGGCTTTCTATTGCGTCTGTTATTATTGAAGAAAATTTCATGTCTTATACAACTTCTTTTTAGTACTATCACAAGTAGCGCTCATTTAACGATTGACTTCTTTCCTTGACTTTGCTTTTATTTTGTTTAGAACGGCATCTCAGCCAGGTTAGATCCAACTGAAATATCGCTCATTTCGGAAAATTTTTCCGTTTCGTTTAAAAGTAGTCTATAGTTAAAGAGATCGTGGAGTTATGTAAGAAATTGTCTTTAGTGACTCGGAATCCGAGAAAAATGACTTTTACTCTCTTAACAAAATTATCGGATTCGACGCCACTCTCAATTTGAGTTGACGAACAGACCGATACATTTTACGACATATTCTCCCGTTTTTTAGCAAAGCGCTTAAAGTTTTCATTAAAGAGTAAGTAGCGGAAAGCAGGTTTTTATGCTCGTTATTGAACTCAGAATATACGAAAACCTTTACGAAGCTATTTTTAACAAAATTAAACTTAGGATAGCGAGATGTAACTTAAATATGTAAATTCAACTGTCTGTCAAATCAAATCGAGAGTGACGTAGAATCTGATACATTTGTTAGGAGGGTAAACGTCATTTTTCTCGGATTCTGCATCAGCAAAAAATAGAAATGTGGTAGAGTTCAACGCAGTGGTCTCTATTCATTTTGATTTCTTTTTTTATTGTAAAGGGTATGTACAGTGATCAGATTATGTAACTGTCTTCGAACAATTTGGATACGTGGCTTTATTTAGCGTGATAAGTTGAGAATGAATTATCTTGTTCATTGGTTCATTTTTTATTTTCCTCTGTAAGATAAGTCACTCGCAATTTCGAACACTTAAATGCAAGAAGTTTATTTTATAGAGCCATACATGAAAATATGACTAGCTTCGTTATAACTAAGATATTTGTCACGTTCTCTATTTTCTTCTGCTTGCTTGCTTGTCTGGAATTACACACGAAAAATAATAGGTGGATACATTCTCGTAACATTGATTTTCTCGTCACTGTTTTCAGTGATAATCTTCAAACTACGGTCGTGTAACGGATAAGAAGATGTACAATTTTGGTTTTCACATGGTACAATCGAGATTTCTTCAGTCACGTTCTACTTTCGACAAATATACAATACCCATGGGGAAATTTTAGTAGGTACCGCGGTGTGCACACGCGTGAATATCGTGAAATGAATTGTGGTCGCACGTGAACATCGTAAAATGGTGTGTGAGCACGCGTGAAAAATATATTCCACTTGT